>PVJO010002761.1:0-136411 GCA_004026905.1 Hystrix cristata | reverse complement strand
TTTTTCACATATATAGGTCAAATGATTGAGCTTTCCTATCTATTTCATTAAGTTTCAATTTGAATTTTTATTCTTTAGCTCAGTGGTTCTCCACCAGGAGATACTTCGCTGGTCAGGGCATGTTTTCAGTTATCATGATTGAAGGAGGGGTTGCCACTGGCCTCTGATGGGTAGAGGCCAGGGATGCTGCCAGCCACTTTCCAAGACAAGGGGACCCCCATGTGAATGTTCAACATCACTGGTCATTCCAGAGATGCACATTAAAACAACCCTGAGATTCCACTTCACTCCACAAAGAATGGCTATTATCAACAAATCAGCCAATAACAAATGCTGGAGGGGCTGTGGAGAAAAAGGAACCCTTCTCCACTGTTGCTGGGAATGTAGACTGGTGCAACCGCTATGGAAATCAGCATGGAGATTCCTCAGGGAACTAGGATTAGAGGTTCCATTTGACCAGCTATTCCCCTTCTTGGAATCTTCCCAAAAGAATTAAAATCATCATACTGCAGCAATATATGCACACCCATGTTTATAGCAGTACAGTTTGTAATAGCTAATTCTTGGATACAGCCCAAATGCCCATCAACAGCAGAATGGATAAAGAAAATGTGGTTTCTTTATACAATGGAGTACTACTGTGCCATAAAAAATGATAAGCTTGAGATATTCCTAGGTAAATGGATGCATCTTGAGACCATACTCTTAAGTGAAATAAATTGGATACACATGTTTAAATACTGCATTGTTTCTCTGGTGTGGGAAACTGAAAGTGTAAGTAAAGGCTAAAATGTATTATATTGGGAAAGAGAAGAAAACATCTAAATGGGAAAGGGAACAATGGAGGGGGAAAGGAACAGAGGGACAAGAGAAATAAGAAATGGAAGGAAAAAATGGAAACAAAACTTTTATAAATAAGGAGAAAGGAGGGGTGAAGGGAGGGGAGGGGAATAGGAAAAAAAGAAGCAGCAAGATATATCATGTACAGGTACAAATCCCCAATGATGAATGTTATCACTATGTACATCTAAAATGTACCATTAAAATAAATTTTTAAAAAAAGGACAAAAATGTCAGTAGCGCCCATACTAAGAAACACTGCTTTAGCTGTGAATTTTATTTATAGATCTTTTAATAAGTCCTTTGAATTTAAGGCCAGCTTTCTCATTTCTGATTCTTTTCAAAATACAATTAGTTTTTATAAATGTTTATTTTTTTGCAAATGAATTTTAGAATAGCTTCTGCAAAAAAATTTCTTTTGATATGTTGACCATAATTTAACTAGCACTACAAATTAACTTATATTTCTAGGCAGTGTTCCATTACAGATCTAGTTTTATGCAAGTCTTCACAAGGTAAGATATCCAATTTTTTTTTGTTTTTCTTAAGTACTTCATGTTTCTTGTTTTAAAATAGGTTATCATTATTATTAAATGACCATTTCTGGATACCACTTTTTATTTAAAAAAGGTTTATTAAAATTTGTAATTTAAGAAGAATTTGGTTTCTTTAGTTTTTCAAGTCAAAAAGAAATATAATTTGTAGATTTCAGAGTTCAACTTATTTTGCTTTAGTTTTTATAGCATATATTTGGACTTCTAAATTAAAAATGTTGGTAGAAATAAAAGCATATATTATTTCCCAATTAAGCAGAACATTCTTGATTCCAGAATATTTGTCATTTATTAATTTAAGTAAAAATTAACAATCAGTTTGTAGTCTCTATATAAAAAATTAAGTTCTGCATCATTGTTTTAAAGTAATTACTGGCCTTTTGATTTCATTACCCAGTACATTTATGGGTGTGCACATAAGCATGTGTACACAAACACACATATATGTGCTACCAGGTAAGGACACGTTGGCAGTGCAATGGCATGCTTAAACTCCTTGAAGTGCCAGGAGCTATTCATAAGCCAATCAAGGGTACAAAGTAGCTCTACAGTAGGTCAAACTGTAATTTTCCTCAGCATCCCTGCAGAATAACGTGATTGATTCTTAAAGAATAGACTTAAACAAAAATATTTGTGACCTGATCCTGAGTCCCTCAGCGAAAGCAATCCTTAAGACCTTTTTCACTAGACTCTGCTTTGACACCTCGTCCGTCTCTTTAGGGATTTTTCTGGAAGTCTTATAGGGCAGCTTAGAGTGACTGAATTCCACATTCTCTTCAGAGATCAGGACTGTAGACAACACTCCTCTGACTGGCCCACATTCCCGGTTTTCTTCATGAGGACTAGGAGTCAGAAGTATGCACTATGAGATACACTACTGATGAAATAAATGATTGAATTCCAATTATCACACATATTCGTTTCTCTCCGTATTAAGCTTTCTATGAATAATGTTACAAATGTTACATTTGCATTTGAGGTGCTTGTGGTTTACCTAACTTTCCCTCTGACTTGTTACAATGTAGTTCCCTTCCCAGGTACAGTTAGCCTTAGAATCAGATTGACACCGTGAAGGAGTGGAAGGATTGTGGAAATTAACTTCAACCCAAATGATGACAGCAGGTAGGAACTGATAAAGAGTGTTCTACACACAAAACGTTAAAGTCGATCCCTAAGACTCCCTAAGGTGATCATAGGTCTTCCAGTGATTGTTCCAAGTGATGGACATAAAGGCACACAGTGCTTATCTATAAATCATGCCTTTTAATTCCTAAAGCCGACAGTGAAGGTGACCAGAAGGTAATGTCTATTCACAAATTTTATATGTTTCTGAATATTTACTATTTTAATACTAACCACCAGATTTCTATAATGTGTAGCTGTATATGCTTTAAACACATCCCTTATTTTGATTTTACTATTGTGCCTTTTAAACATATTTGTAAGAATTATACCTCCTTCTAGGTGCATATTTACTCAAAATATTTAAGGCGGTTAGATGTGTTCAAGTAAGTTCTTGGTTTACTAACACTAATCTAATGTTTAAAGATTTAAATATATATATATATATAAAATAGTGGAACCACTACAGATATTCTGGAACACTGTAGAAGAAAGGTAAGATGGCTTTAGAGGAGTGATCAAGTAGACAATGAGTTGGTGACAAAACCCACTGTGACTGAAGTGGACAGTGAATGGTGAATCAATAACACAAAGGTAGTGAAAATCCCCTACCACGAAACGAATAGCACCACTAGGTACCAATACTTAAGCCATTGTCAGTGAGGGGAAAACTACACACGAAGCGCATTAAAACAGACAAACTATAACACACTTTTACTCAATCCTCATGTTACACTATCTCTCATTCGTTCTGCTACAGATATGTCTGTCACATTCACTAGAGAGTGTCCCATATATTTTTGCTTTACAATGATCCTTGATAACTTCAAGGAATATTATTTTGACAGTATCTGCATATACAATCTGAAACCTGTAGTTATGTCTCATTATATGGTTCTTCAGAGTTTGGTCGTTGAACTCATTAACTCTTTATCATTGTTATTACATGTTTGCGATACATAATAATTACCTTCATCATGGTACAGATATATATATATCACAACTTGATCATTTTTACTCCTGCTCCACCCAGACTCTTTAATTCTTGTAACTAAGAAGAATTAGGTTGGTAATTATATTTACTGTAAAATAAAATAATTTTAATAATTATTACTATGATCTCCTAGAATTATGCACATTTCTGTGGATATAGTTGACATTCTAGATTACTACTACTAGATTCCAAGGGACAGAGAAAACACCTCAAAAATTGTAGAATGTAAAAACTAAGAGCAAAGGATATGGTGTCAGACAACTTGAATTTGAATCCTCACTTTGCTGTTAGCTATGTAACATCGGGCAACTTAATTCACTTATTTGTGTTTCAGTTTCGTCATCTATAAAATAGGGATAATAATGGTATCCACTTCATTAGCTCATTCCAAGGATTAAACCAAATTAATTTATGTAAAATGCTCAGTAAGTGCCTGACACATTAAATATTAGCTGTTAGCTATCATCATCTATAAATGAAAGATCCAATTTCAGTTTGGATTATAAGAAAAAAGTGACTGTTCTGTCCAAAAGACTCATATCTTTCCTGCCAAAAGACTAATATCTTTGGACTCTTCTGTCCAAAGACTCATATCTATTATGAACTCATTAATAATGAATTTCCCAGAAGTGACGTCAGGAAAGGACAGAGCTGGTACAGCAGAAACCTAGGTCCAGAGTTTGGGAGGTGGGCTAAGCAATTCAGCTTTGTCGCCCAGAATGGACACAAATAACTAATCAGCTCACTCACAGACTACTCACAGTCCAAAGACCATGAGGAATGCCCCTGTAGTTGAATAAGTTGGGTTTGTATTTTTGTGGCAGGGGATAATGCACACCACAGGTAACTGCACAGTCTCACAGGAAGAGAGTGTTAGAAAGGACTTACAAGTTTGGGCTGTAATTGAGTGATGTGAGAAGAGTCTGGATTAGCTGCTTTCAAAAAGGAAGGATAATTTTATGATTGGGTATTTTACAAGTTTTATTAAAGTACAGGGAAGGCTATAGGATGACTAATGTAGTATTATGGTTTAGATGCAATGTGTACCTGAAAGTCTTGTATTCACAGGTGGAGCTTTTGGAAGGTGATTGGATCATCAGGGCAGTATAATCACCAGTGGGTTTATCACTGGCGAATTCTTAGCTGGCTATGCTGTTTGGAGGTGGGGCCTAGTCAGAAGAGGCAGGTCACTGGGGGTGTGACCTGGGAAGATGTATTCTTATCCTCGGCTCCTTCCTTCTCTCTGTGTTTCCTGGCTTCTATTGACTGAGCACGTTTCCTTCTGCCATATCCTTATGTCATGCTGTTTCTGCCTTTGAACCAGCCAACAATGGACTGAAGCCTTTGAAATATGAGCCAAAATAAAACTCTCTTCCCTTTAGTTGTGGGTGTCAGGTATTTTGTTCCAGCTATGGGAAAATAACTAATATAAGCAGTAATAAGTAAAGAAGTGGCAGTCACTCCAATTAGTTAAGAGGATATTTGATATTTCATGGCTTGGACAATGTTCATGTTTTGTCTGTGTTCAGATGTAAATTAAGAGTCATCTTGTTTGTCTCTTTTGATGATGCTATTTATGAAATTGTCCATGTTCAATGGGAGAATGTCCAATTGATAGTACTAGGCCAGCTCCTGAGTGCCAGAGGCTACCTTTCTTTTTATTATCATCTTAATTAATCTTTTTTCTGACTAGGTAGATGACTCTCCTGAGATCCTGGATCTTATCTTTTCTGAATATTACTTTCAGAATTCTAGGCTCTAAATGCCTTTCTATTATTATTAACAAAACTGGTCAACAGAAATGTATGAATTTTATCATATTCAAATTGTATGAGACCAGATTTGGGGAAAAACTGATTGGAGATGATGAATACGCTTATACTCAAAGTCCCTTACAAAGAATGAGAGAAAGAAAAGAAAGAAAGAAGGAAGGAAAGAAGGAAGGAAGGAAGGAAAGAAGGAAGGAAGGATGGAGGGAAGCAAGCAAGGGCAGACGGGAGGGAGGAAGGAGGGGAGAGAGGGAGGAATGGAAGGAGGGAAGACAGGCAGGCAGGAAGGTGGGTAAGTAAGGCATATACTTCTTGCTGAAGACTCGAGAGAGCGCACTGGAAAAGGGGGTGCACTGACATATTTCCAGAGTGTTCATAACCATTAATTCCTACAAGCCCCACAAAGCCCATAGGCGTCTAAGCCCTCTGCATTAAGAATGTATAGTTCTCCATTTGCTTACGTCATTATCTACACACATCCTTGTATTCTACCACAAGATCCCCGCAGTTCTCTGAAGAAGTAGCCTGGGTAATATTAATTTCTGTGGAGGGGATACCTCACTCATCCCTCACTCTCCTCAGCCAGATGTGCTTTGGCTCCTGGCAGAATGCCATTGTATTTGACAGCAGCACTAACCACTGTCTGTGGGGTTAGCAAAGCAGAGTTGATAATTATAATTTAAAACAATTGTCAGGATATAGGAAATGTATATCATATTTGGGTTTATACCCCCTGAAGCTAGTTTCTACATCTGAAGAAAACTAAAGTGGTTATAAAAGTAATTAACATATTTCCAGGAAGTACTGCTCACTCTTTTATCTAAGGCACTATTATTCCTGGGCTCCAACTGAAATTAACAGTCACAACACGAACCATCTGTGGGAATCAGTGTCACTCTTAAAGACAAACAAATGATGAGATCAGCAAAGTGGTGACCCAGAAGATAGCTGATGGGCTATTTTTAAAACTTCTCACTGGAGGTGATATTTGCAGGAATTTCTTAGAGTGACTGTCTCAATAGGTGAAAAAATGGCCAGATGGCCAGATTCCTTGACATTCATTTGATGTGGAAATCCATTTCTTTTGCCAATAAGAAAACTACACTATCAACTGTTCAAAATATGTTGCAGGTTTTATACCCTACGTATCTCCATGTTTTGGGCCAAATATCATCAGCTCATTGTAATTTGGTCAATCTTATTTTTCTAATACATAGAAAATAGAAAGGAGGTTGTTTCAGGGAAAATGCACAGGTTGTTGAGCTATGGATAGGCTGATGGACTGAACAGGCCCCACAAATGGAGAAAGGACCTTAAACAAAAAGAAAAACGAGAAGCAAAAATGTCTCATCCAATCCACAATTACCTTAAAGGCTGGTCCTATCTATAACTTACCTACGCTGAAATACCCACACAGCAAACATCTACTAGAAAGAAAAAAATCCACAAAAGTAAAACAGTTTGCCTCTCTTAATATCATGGACCTCCCACTTTATTTTGTTTTACAGGAATCTTTGTAGAGAAACTTGGAGTTTAGTTTTCATAAACAGAATACAAAAACTCAGGTTCTCAAACTTTCTTGTGTGAGAATCACCTGGTGATCTTACTAGAGCACTAGTGACAGAACCCTTAAGTCTGGAGTGGGCACTGAGAATCTGCTTTTTCAATAAGTTTTCAAGTGATGTTGATCCTACTGCTCAGGGGCCCTCCTTTGAGAGCCACAGATGTAATTCGTTATTAGTTTGAGCTCTCCAGCAGCAAGACTCTTTCCTTGCCCTTTCCTTTCCAAAAGTGTTCAATAAATAGTCGTTAGTGATTGAAAGAGGAAACTGAGGCACAGAGGAACTATATGGTACGCCTAAGTTACATATGTTTCTCTTTTAGGCTGGCCAAAGACAGAACCACTGAAGGAAGTGATCCTATTTTGCAAATGCAAAAGGTACCAAATTCAGTTTGCAACTAATTAGAATTTGTGTGGACATTTAGAAAACCTCTCCAAAGCCTTCACTCGCAATTTTCTGTTTCCTGTTTCTGACTGCTATGGGAAAAATACTTAGTAGAATTACTGTTACAAATGTATTAATTTATTCTACCCCGAGGATATTATAGTCAGTGATTTGACAAAACTAATCTGAACTAATAACAGACACACATTTGCTGAGACTAAGCAAATTTTCCAGTAGAGACATACTTAGCCACTTGGAACAAATGAAGGCTGAGGTATAAAGATTAAAAGATAGCCGTAATGTCCAGAGAGGTGAGAGTGTTTACAAAAAGATCAGCACGAACTGACTATGCACAAGTGGTGCTGGCAAAGTAGAAAATTGCAAGGCGGTAGAAAACCCAACAGTGCCATCACCAGGAAACTCTAAATCAATGACAAAAGCTCAGATAGAAAGACATTCTCCACGTGTCTCCCACAAGGTCTTACTCAGCACGGGAGACTCGCGCCCTCACAGAACATTTGCTTCTGTCCAGCAGACTCCAGCAATAACTGTCCAGTCACCTCCAGCCCGTCAATGAAATGCAGTGCAGATCGTCTTCAGAAACACTAAATCTCTCCCAGAGACAAACATTAAAATCTCTGCAGCCCACCAGGACCAATGTAAGTGAGCAGAAGTGGGAGAACATCAGGCATGAGGAAGTAGTGGGACTTGACGAACAAAAAACATATGCTTCTTTTAAAAGGGCAGCTGCATCCCAGCTTTAGGAGGGATGTACCGCTCACTCTTTGCTGTATGGGATGTCATCCCAAAGTTACTGCATATTCCAATTGTTTAAGAGGTATAAGAATCTGGAGTTTAAATGGAGTTTCTTGATTAGTAAATTCTGTAAAATTCAAAACACATTGTAGGTACGACAGGGCCTCTCACTCTCCACTTGGGACCTCTCACTGGGCTAGACGGAGTTTTTCTCTGGTCCTGCTTTCCTGGTTATCCCCACATTTCATCTAGATATGTATTCTGTTCCCCCCTTAAGAAGTACTCCGTCTGTTTCCAAACTGTCTCACAGGGTCAGAATTCCTGAAGGACCAGGTGGGTGGGTCATGATCCCACCACTTGGAATGCTGAGATACAGTCAGTTGGAGCTAATGGTGTCATTCATGGCGAGCGAGGGTGGCCTTCTGCCACACAGCCTGCTAAGGGGGGGCTGCTGCAAAGGGAAGAAGCCTGAGCTCCATGCCTCAGAGCCGCCCTGCACGGTCCTCATACCACACTCCTTGTCGGTCACCTGGAACAACTTCTGAAAAATGCATTCAGAGTCTGAGAATAAAAGTATTTGACCAAACTGCTCAGAGTATGGAAGCCTGCCAATGCCCTGCTGCACTTTCAGAAAAAATGAACCAGAGAGTTTGAAGATATCTCTGCTTAGTTCTTCCAAACCAGCTACAACTAAAGAACAAAGGGCAGTCCTTGTAATCATTCTGCAGGTCAATCTGGACTAATGCTTCTGGTTCCTTCTCTGTCTTCCTCCCCTCCATTTCCAATAAAAGCAATATGTGTAAGTGAGGCAGAGGAAAAGATGCTTACATTTTTCTTTAAGGGTTTATTTATTCATTCATGGAACCAGTATTTATTGGCAGCTTACATTTGTCAGACATAAACCTTACAGTTTATTGAGAGACAAACATACATTAAAAAAGCAAACCTCAAAATAGGATAATTTTTATTGCAAAAAGTACAATCTGGCAAATAATCAGGCAAATGGAAGCAACAGAGGAAGAATATGTAGGTATTTATTGCATGTCCATACTATCAACCTAGAATCAAAACGAATGGGTGGTACCACTGTGGTGAAAAGTTATATTTACACTACATACTGGGTTGACCATGGAGGGTTGTTTTAGCGGTCAAGTCTATGCTCTTAGAGAGGATATCAAACTCCTAATGATGCCTGGACCCTGTGCCAGCAAGTTCCTGATGCCTGGCAAAAGAGTACTTCTAGGTACAAAAGAGTGTCTCTAGTTACGGGGAAAATCTAATTAGCCAACTTATGGTTAGACATTCAGTAGTTTGGTAGGAAAACCTAGGTGTTGTAGCCAGAAAGTAAAATAAGTTTCCTTTCTAAACCTTTTCATGAAGAGACGCTGCTGGCAAAGGGTTGAAATTTAAACAAAGCCTTTTCTCCAAACCCAACTCTGTCCCCTTGCTGTGGAAGAAGAAAACCATGTGCAATGTGTTCAAGTTACAAAAGCAAAAATGAGTCACCTTAAACAGGGAGCAGAGTCCTGGGCTCCAAGAGAAAGCTCAGGGTACAGAATAGAACAATGAAGTCTTGAATTAATAATCAAAAAGTAGGCATTTTATTCTACCTCTTCGGATGCACTACCTTGACAGTCACTTGATGCAAAGGACTGTATTCAAAAGGGAACATCTATGAAGTTAATCAGAAGGTTCAGGGCACGGCCCATGAAGTCGTGTGTGTGTGTGTGTGTGTGTGTGTGTGTGTGTGTGTGTGTGTGTGTTGTGTGTTGTGTGTAGCCAAACCTGGTTTTGAAAATGCTCCTTCCCTGAGTATGGACTTAGACATTCATAAATAGTCTACTGTTCTATTTACAAAGTCACAAGTTAAAAAGTTATCTACAGAAATCCTGATAAGTCAGTAATTTTAAAAGCTTTTTCAACCAATCACTTTTGAGGAATAACTGACCTCCTATAAATCCTGTCTTTATTGAGAATTTAATACATACATTTGCCAGAATCCCTCGGGAAATATGTTAATCTGCATGGTCTCAGACATTCCTAGTAGCTCAGTAAGCTACTCTAAGACTTTCAAGGTAGGGAAAGAGTTTATGACTCCATTTTGGTCTTTGGATGGAATTTTAAAGGATGGAAAACATGAGTACAAAAGTTACAAAACCAGCTTTGAGCTGATTCCTCAAAAAGCTAAAAATAGAAATTTCATACTATACATCTTCTGGGTATCTTCCTCAAAGAGTTAAAGACATCATCTCACAGTAATACATGCATATCCATGCTTATAGCAGCACAATTCACAATAGCTAAACTATGGAATCAGTATATACGCCCATCGACAGATGAATAATAAGGAAAACATGATATATGTACACAATGAAGTACTACTTAGCCATGAAAACGATAAATTTCAGTCCTTTGTAGGAAAATGGAGATCATAATACTAAGTGAAATAAATCAGCCATGGAAAGTTATATATCACATGTTTTCTCTTAAGTGAGAAAACAAAAATATAAATAATTTAAAGAAAAAAATAAAAATGGTAGAAAACAAAAAGGTAGACTTTGTGGAGATAGGAAGGGGATGTGCAGAAAGGGGGAGGAAAAGGGGCAGCGGATAAGGGGAGTAAAAGAGATCAAGATGCTCTATGTATACATACTAATTCTCCAAGATGAATGTAATTATTATGTATCACAAATATATACAATTAATAAAAAGAATTATAGTGAAGATTACGATACCTAAACTTAGACTAAGCAGGCAGCAACTCTTTGCATTAGCAAAGCTTATGCTTGTCTGACCCTGTGGATTTCACACAGGACACTCATATGTCAGTGTGTGGGAGAGTTCAAATGTGACATCACATCAGGGCCTGTCATGGGCCCCACCACAAAAATATGTCAATAAATATGTATTTCATAAATGACTGTTACGTAAAATCAGATTGGACATTGTTAAGGTCACAGGCCTGTCCAAGACATGTCAGGCTTTTTAAGTGGCAATATTTGTCATGTCCAAAGGTAATTGTCACTGGAAACTTAATAAACATCAAAGAAAAAGGTGAACATTGTGTAAAACAAAACACTTAAGTGCATATAGGCCCCCAAATAACCACAATTACTTTCAGGCAACCATCTCATACTATTGGTCATTTCCCTATCATCCTATAGATAACAAAACATTATCCATAATTCATTTCTTGGAAACATCCAATTTCTAGTATTAACAAGACCTTGTCTTTGCAAATAGATATCTTTTTCTGCAAATAGATATTTTTTGAAAACATGTATTACATGAGCTTTTCTAAAATAGTATTTCTCAAAATATGATCACTCACCAACTGCATTTAACATTGAGTGGTGTAATTATTTAAAATGTAGATTCCTAATTGGCTACTTTCTCCGAATTCAATCTTTTAAAGGAGAGTTCAACATTTACATTTAAACCTTTCTATTGATTATTGTGTATACAGAAGTTTTAGCACTACTACTCTAAGACTTTCAAGGTAGGGAAAGAGTTTATGACTCCATTTTGGTCTTCAGATGGGATTTTAAAGGATGGAAAACATGAGTACCTTAAAGTTACAAAACCAGCTTTGAGCTGATTACCATTCTTACTACTGACACACACACACATACACACACACATACACACACACACACACACACTCTCTCTCTCTCTCTCTCCGCCTTTCCTGCCAAAGAGAGCATGTAAATGTCAGAATTTGAGCATTACCAACTATATGGGCTCAGTTAGACTGAACTGAACACAGTTCCTTTATGTAGATGTCTCCAGTTATTAAAAAGTTTCTATGTTAAATTTGACTCAAAGACCTTTTATTCTATAGTCTCAGACATTCCTAGTAGCTCAATAAGAAAATATTGACCTCCTTGAGAAACTCAGAAGCCCATTCAGTACTTCCAATGTCCCAAGGGCCCAGTACTGAGCAGGGTTGTTCTCCAAGAAGATGCAAAGGTGCCCACAGTGACAACCCCTGAGAGAAGGTCCTGGCTGTGACTTTGCTTTCTCAATGCATTGGGACAGCAGCTGCAGAGTGCCCACTGACTCTATGCCAGAGCTAATAGCATACTGCGTCTTCGGCTGAGCATAAGCCACACCTCAGCACTCTGTTTAAGGACCCAGGTGAAAGGCCAAGCCAGGGATGACTGGGGCAGTACTGACTTAGAATGTGAATCTATCTTCTCTTTGACATCTCCACCAAGATGTGATTTTCATGTTTATCTTAAAATACCTGATGTCTTTTATTCACAGTGTCATATAAGGGGATAAAAGATGGGGCTGGTGAACCCTACCAATTCCCAGCTGTTGCTGCAAACCCGTATATACCACTCTACCTCATGGGAACAAATAAAAGATTAAATTTATTAAATTATAAGACCAACACAGACTCAATAAGCAAACAAAATGCAGGCTTTCTTTGTTTTTTTAATAATAAGAGATAGCAAATCCTTTTATACTAGCATAATTCTACTGAGTCGCTGAAGACAAACAGGAAATTACGAGAAACTTACGCCACTTGGGAAAACACACTTAGGTCAGTCTTGCACAAAGTTTCAAAAGGCATTTATCTTTACAGACCACTTAATCAAGCTGATCATAAGAAAATCAGACAAGATTCTCAAATTCCTTTCCCTGTTCTGATCCTAATGGAGAAAATATATTCTTATTTGTAAGTAGTAGAAGATACTTACTTTTAGGGAAAAAATCATTTGAAAAGCATATATTTCCAATAGCATAATTTTTTTTCTAAGTTTTGGAGTAAAATTAACTGCATGATATATATACACACATTACAGAAATAGATATGTGTATTTACTCTTATATGCAAGTTTGTATTTTTTCTTCTAATCCTACTTGATCCACATAACACATTCAAGTTTCATCGTCTTATTTTATAGACTAATACATTTTTGAATCAGAAAGAAATCTGAGTGCTCAATCTGTACATTTCACATATGAACAAAGTGAAATCAAGACGGTTCAAAGTGATGCTTCAAGGCCTCATAGCTATGGGATCATAAGAATAAAGCTAAAATCCCCAATTCCCTGACTATGGGCATGGCACTGTTTCCAAAAGAAGAACCTTTTTCCCCTTGGTCTCTGGTCTCTGCTGAGATCCCATATAGTTTTGTTTTTTAAGAAAAGTACTTTATTGCTCCGTTTGTAACATGTCCTGGGCATGGAAGACAGAGCAATATTGAGCTAGAACAGCAACCGTCTCACTGCTGTCTTTAGAGGGGACACTGCCCTTAGATTATTCCGTACTGACAGAGTTGATACTGTTTAAAACATGTTTCTGCAGGAGGTGAGTAAAAAAATCAATGATCTGAAGTCTTAGGGTCATTTGACATTTCTTACAGCTCTTGGCAAATTCCATTCAATTCTGTGCAGAGTTTATTGAGCATTAGAGCAGACGTGACTGTCATAGTCCCTTGGCACGAGCTGCTTTCTTACATGAATGAGTCTGCCAGAGGGTTTTCTGAGGTTGAGGAGAACATTGGCTGCACGTAGGGCTGGCCAAAGTGGGCAGGAATCAGCACCCCAGGAAGTAAACCTTAAACCACTGAGGTAACCACATGATAGACATTCCAGCTTCTTTGCCCTTCAGGTGGGCAATTTTGAGGCATATTGTAGGCAGCCTCCCAGAAATCTCCAGTATACATGGAGCCCCAAATGTCTACAATGAGAATCTACTCTTAATGTACCTTATATTAACTGCATTCCCTTCCCATATCCCTGCTTCCTCCAGGTACTTTCTGGAATTAACACTCAGACAAAACACTTGCATCTGGGTCTTTATATTAGGGTCTATTTTTGGAGGAACCCAACCTAAAACAAACATATATTTTGTACAAATCATTGTCCTGCAGTGGGTGTCCAGGGATGTGAAGACAAAAAGACATTTTATAATCCAAAAATTGAAACCAGGGAGGGAGGATAAAACTTCTACAAATGTAATAATGTAGGTTAAGACAACAAAAGACAAAACATTTGGGGATATACAATAAAGATTTTTTCACAGGTGAATCCTCACAGTGATGAATGGAATTTGTCTTTAAAACTTGTATGAAATTATCCACAGTTTAAGAAGAAGCCAAACAGCTAAGTAGTAGCATCACATTCATTCAATGAACAACCATATTTCCCTTGGAAATATGTATCAGAGAATTCATCATGGCTTATGCAATGCAAACATGAGTAATCAATCCAAAGGGAAATTTTTTCATTCAATTAGAACTTGTTTTTAGTGGTAAGAGTAGGCACATAACCCCCCAAACTAGCGGAATAAAATTAATTATTTTGCATCCTGTGTTTGAAGAGTGTCAAAAGTATCTGTGTTTTCATTCAGTTTGGTCGAAATAGACTAATTCATGTGGAAAGCAAACAAATCTCACAGTTCAATTCTGTGTACGTCATTAGACTGACAAGTCAGCCGTTTGAGTTTTCACTTGAGCTAGAGGCTATGCCAAAGTCAGTCAAATGTTCTCAGGCTGTGGACACTGACTACACAGTATCCTGTAAATAACCCTCCCACAGGCCAACATGGGTTACTGAGTGAAAATAACAGAACAGAATAATCTGAGTACGACCATGTGATAACAAACCTCAAAGCATCCTGAGCTGAAAAAATTCTTTTCATAATGTATCATCTAGCTGGATTGCCTTGTGAACAAACGATCACTAAGCATGTATCTGCCGTGTGCAAGGCACCTTAAAGATTCTATTTTTATTTAACCTTCGACATAGCCTAGTAAAGCAGGTATTGTTACCCATCTATAGATGAGAAAACTGTAACTCAGAGATGCTCAATAAACTGCTGAAGGTCCTAATAGCTACTTTGTCAGACCTTGAAATCCAAACTTTTCTCCCAAACATCATGCTTCTTCCCTCAGGGCTGAAAGTAAAGCACACTAATACTTCAGCTTCCAAATACCATGTATTAGGACATAAAGTAATGAATTTGAAGAAATGTCAGCTGAAAGAAACTTACTAGATACTGTAGTTGGTATGTATTCCATCCAAAATTTGGGTATTAAAACTTAATGACCAATGTAATAGCATTAAAATGTGGGTATTTTAAGAGGTGATGTAACTGTGAAGGCTACTCCCTCCTGAATGGGATTAAAGCCCTAATTTTTCAATTTTTATTTGCATTAGTGTATGTTTGCAGTATGTAATGATAACATTCATCTTGGGAAGTTGGTATGTGTACGTAACACATCTTAACTCTCTTGACTCCCCCTCCCCCTCCATTGCCCAGTCCTGTCCTATTTGCAAAAGATTGATCTTCCTGTTTCCTGTTTCAAAAGACCCGCAGCTTCCTGTTCTCCAGCCTTTCCGTCCCTCTGCAGCGCTCTTTTCCTCAAGGTGATACAGCAACAAGGTGTTATCTTACAAGCAGACAGAGAGGCCCTTGCGGACACCAGATTTACTGGCACCTCAGTCTTGGACTTCCCAGCATTCAGAATTGTAAGAAAATAAATTTATGTTCTTTATAAATTACTCAACATCAAGTATTCTGTTAGCAATGCAAAAAGACTAAGATATTAGCTCAAATAATGTCACCTGAGGAAAAAATTAGTCTTTAAAATGCTTTTATTTTGTCTATGCATATGTCATCTATGTCTTAGTTACTTTTCTCTCCTTGGTGAGACAAAATACCTGACACCCAAAGTGGAAGGGGGAAAGGTTTATTTAGCTCACAGTTTGTAGAGGTTTCAGGCCACAATCAGCTGGGTCCAAGGCAGGGTGGCCTGGCAAACAGGCAGAAGGCAGCAAGGCAAGCAAGGGGGTAAGCAAGGGGGTAAGCATGGGGATAACCAGCTCCTTCCTGTGCCTTCTATCTTGTCCAGGCTGCTAGGATTAGGGTGGTGCCAGACCAATCAGTGGATTGAGTTAGTAATCACACACCCTTAATCCCAGCATCACACACTCTAGATCCAGCCATCTCTGATCCAGCCACCTCTTATAACATGAGGCTTTGAGGGGACATCTAGACACAAACCATAACAATCTATTAGCTAAAAAATTCATTTCTCAGTTATTTAAATACCATGCAGTGCATACGAAATTAATGTCTATCTCTGCGAAAGATTTTTCTCAAGGAAAACCGCAGGATTTGATACTGACAAGAATACATTGGTTGGGAACGATGCTGAACACATTAGATTTCATAGAAAGCTGAGTACTCACATAGAAATGATAGCACACAGTGTGACAAATAAAATTGCCTAAATTGACTTAGTTGTAATTAGGTGATAAAGCACCCTGGACTACACAGCTCTCAGATATAAAAATGTCACCTTAATCATACTTCAAAAAACTTTTTGCCCTCTACTCTCCAAATCTTATCATCTAATTTTGTTGGACTGAACTTCACCTACTTTGAACATACTCTGTGCCTTATTTTGGACTCCCTCCAAAATGAAGTTTGAGACCACGACATACAGGCAAGTAGTTTATTTATGAATTGATCCCAGGAAGCACTCAGAGATGGAGAAGGGAGAGGCCGATGAGGTCCATTAATAAGTGGGTTCTCACTACAGGCAACAGGCATTATCTGTGGCTTGGGCCCTTTCAGAGACCATATCAAATGCTCTTCAGAACTGTCCCACCGAGGAGTGAGGAAGCTGGATTATTTATCCACCATCCACACCCCTCTTTGGTTGAGGGTTGTTTCTAGGAGTGTCAATTCCCCAGCAAAAATGGATTCCTCAGCTTATAGCCCTAATATGTCTCTATAGCCAGAGAGCAGCCTCAGGCAGAGAACAGAAAATCCTGTATATTCCTAATTGTTCCCAAGGGCCCTCAGGATGGGTGGAGAGAAAGCAGACACAGCACGGACACACCTGCTGCATTTTATGGTTGATATACACTTTTACAATGAATTTCTTTCATTATTTATTTTTCAAACTTACTGGACATAAGAATGACCAACAAAATGTATAAAATACAAATTTGTAACAATTTTCCTTCCTATTCTGATTAAGATCCATGGTTAGGCTCAGGAAACTGAATATTAACAAGCATCCCAATCACTACAAAATAGGTGTTCTCTCAGCCACAGTAAGAAAATACTCTTGGTGAAGCCAAAAATTACCATGCTCATTTCGGGTTATGCGATTGTAGCTAGTGTTTATAATTACCTTCTTCTACTACCCATTCTGCATTCCCTCGGCCTTCGGGAGGCACCTCAGCAGGCTGGCTCTTTACTTGGTGGTGTGATCCATATCTTTCTTCCTGAAGGTTCTGTGCCACTTGTAAGTGTCATCTTGACTGGATTGGGTTGTTATAGTTTCTCACTGACCTTAGTAACAGGGCATGTTAACACTAGGAAGTACCCTATGGGCCCTCCTGTACTGCAAATATAGTCTTCCTTTTCTTCATCATGGTCTGATAGCCCAATTTCCCCTTTGTAGTCTGGGTCAGTCACCCTTATCAATATCATAACCCCCTTTTTAGTTTGTTTACTGGGGGATGAGGAGGCTAAAATGACAAGGGGAAATCTTAGCTTCCACTTCAAAGAATCATTGTTGTGCTTCCTGGTATAAACCTTCTCCCCCTCTGGAATTAAGACTTCTAGGTCATCACAGTACAAGGTCTGGGAACAAGAAGCAAAATTTTTGCTAGTGGGTCACTAGGCATAATAGCGAGTGGTACCATTGCCACTTCCACCCATTGAATCCTGGACCCATAAATCCTGAGTATGGGACACATAGTACCATGTAGTACATGCTGATTCAAAGCAGAAATAGCCTTCTGGAAAACCTTGCCCCAGCCCTGCAAGATATTTCCACCTAGCTAGCAATGTAACTGTATCTTCAAAAGGTCATTCCACTTTTCTATTAATCCAGCTGCTTCTGGATGGTGAAGGAATATGGTAATGCCAGTGAATTCCATGAACTTCAGCTCGCTGCCTCACTTCCTTGGCTATGAAATATGTTCCTTGGTCAGAAGCAATATTGTGTGGAATACCATGATGGTGGATGAAGAGTTCTATAAATACACAGATAGTAGTTATGGCAGAAGCCTTACATGCAGGGTAGGCAAACCCATACTCAGAATAAATGTCTATTCTACTAAGAACAAAGCACTGTCCTTTTCATGGTGGATACAGTCCAGTATAATCAAACTGCCACCACGTCACAGACTGATCACCCCAGGAAACAGTGTCATACTGGGGACTCAGTGTTGGTCTCTACTGCTGGTAGATTGGTCCTTCAACAGTCCAAGTTGCTGAGCCCATTCATAGCCTCCATCCCTGCCACCATGACCACTTTTTTCATGAGCCCATTAGGCAGCGACGGGGTGACTGAAGAAAAGGTTGACTACTATCCACAAAATGATTCATCTTGTCCACTTGATTATTAAAAGTTCTCTTGTTCTGAGGTGAGCATTTACATGCAACAAAAATATCTTTACGTCCTTCACCCATACGACGAGGTCTATCCATATGCCTCTTCTCCAAATACCTTTGTCACCAATTTTCTAGCCATGTACCTTCCACATCCCTGGCCATCCAGCCAGACCATTGGCTATAGTTCGTAAATAGGTACATAGTCACATATCTGGTTATTTTTCTCTTCCAAGCAAAACATACAAGGGAGTACACTGCCCAAAGTCCTGCCCATTGGAACAATTACCCTTCACCACTGTCCTGCGGGCGTGTCTTGGAAAGGGGCTGTAGTGCTACAGCTGTTGGGTCAGGGATTCTTAACTTCAGGTACAGAAAGGCTAGAGGCTTGATATTAGGATCCCTTCTGTGAGCAACACTAATAATAGCAGTGCAAGGCACTTTTATGTTTGATTCTTTGCTCAGGAGATAGATATGCATGAAAAGAGTTGAGGAAGAAAAAGATAGCTACTTCTCTGGGCAGCAAAAGCCAAGAGACTGGTTCAAAAGCGTAGATGGACAGCTTGGCCTTAACTGGAGAAACTGGGAGAGTGTCAGAATCTCTGTAAGCATGTATGAGCAACAGAGGGTGACACTACGATTCCTACTGATCCTGTGACTGCTATCTGTATTCACAAGGTGACAATCCCTGCAAAACTTGGTTGTAACGTTTTGAACCCATTCCACCCCCTACTTGCTTATAGACCTAATTTGACTATTTTTCTTGGGATTACATAGTTTTCTACAACATTTAATAGATGCCTAATGTTCAACTATATGAATGGACAAGAATGTTTTAGTCTTTAATCTCCTGTAGTTTAATATTGTGGTTTTTACTTTTCATTATAAACAATTTTCCAACACGTATTCTTGAAGAAACAAATGGTCTCATTCATGATAATTTTTATGAGATATACTTAATAGGAGAATGCTTTTAGGATCAAAGATGAATAAAAAGTCTCAAAAAATATGCTACACACTGCTAAACCACTCTCCCTACAGATTGTAATTTTACATATCTTTCTCTTAGAAATGAGTATTCTTATAAAGTCTATTTTTATAGGCTGTGAGATAGATCAAAATGTGCTTAGCACTGTATTGGCTTAGAAATTCTGTTCCATGTAATAGGAATTAAGGTTCAAGTGAAATATGAACAGCATGGCCAGCTACAGATATCATTGACCAATCAATCTGGTTCATATTATATTTAAAGAAGGCTGAATTTTATGAAAGACAAATGCATCACAAAGCAAAGAATGGATTCACCTGCTACCTGTGCAAAGACAAGACACCAGACAAGGCGCTATACATTGTAGCTCTTGAAAAATACAGTATGTTCATTTCAGACTTTGTCATTATTTTAAGTATGACTGTTTAGACTCACGCCCATTAGGAAAAGAATGTAAAATTCTATTGGGATCAAAATATTGATGTATCAATTCGACATTACAAAGAATTCTTGATTTCAGGTAATAGAATGCTAATTCTCATGAAGGCTGAGAGAGGACATGTTACCAAATGGTAGATAGTATGAAGAACAGCACAAGGTATGTGACAGATGGAGGAAGGCACTCTTAAGGTGCAATGTGGGAGATGGCACTTGGGTATACGTGGCTTTTGCTCAGTTTGGAACAAGAAATACCCATAGGATATTAGTAGGAGATATTAATATAAGTAATAGGGGATATTAATGGCCTCCTACTCTGGTCACTCATATAGAGATAGTCTCTTTTTCAGCCTCATACTGCATGGAAAATTGATCTCTGCTTTAACTTATCAGTGCAAAAGAACTCTTTCTACAAGTGCCATTGACAACATAAAATATTTGAGGAATAAAGAACCCAGCAAATACTTGAACATCTCTATTTATTGGAATACAATTGAATAAAGTCTTTTATTATATGGATAATATGGGATTTATTTTTTAATGGGAAAAGAAATTATCAGGCCACTGTGGCAGACATTAGGTTGTGTAGATTCTCTCTGCCTTTAATACATTTTTTATATTTCTTCATTTAAGTCTTTGTTTTTTTTTCAATTTTTATTTTTTATTAGTATATGTTTGCAATATATTTCCTACAAATGGGCTAAGTGGGACATGGGCATATATCTGTGCATTTGGATAATGCAATGTGAATGAGAGTGACCTATATCAAGTAAAAGACTGTTGTAAATCACTATGTTTTCTTCCCTTTGCGAAAGTAACCATGGAAACATGTTAATTTGGAGACTCCAGCAGGATGGGCCACTGAGAAGCTGTAGAGCAGAGTCCCCTCCCATCTACATACATGGGACCTGTAGTGTAAAAAAAATCAGCTTACATTGTCTTAATCCACTGAGACTTGGGCGCAGTCTGCTATTATGGCAGAATTCGTGCCATACTGAGCGTTAGGTTTAAGCCAGAGCTAATTAAAAATACCAACCTAAGAGTTCGTGCGTATCTGTAATTCTAGTATCCAGATAGCTGAAGCGGGAGGATTTTAAGTTTGAGCCCAGCCAAGGCGACTGAGCAACCTAGCAAGACCCTGGCTCGAAATGAAAAGTAAAAATGGCTGGGGCTGTACTCAGTAGAAAAGGCCTGGGTTCAAACCAAACAGCAGGACCCGACTTACAAGTTATAGCCCGCATCAGTCCATGTGTCTGGTCCAGTCTCCTGCATACACATCTACAGCTGTGGTGACAAGCAACCACAACCTGTGTTCAGATATCTTAACATTAAACAAAGAAATGTAACTGCTTTCAGTATTTTGAGTGTTTTAAGGCACAAAATCCACTAACATATTTTGGGACAGTTGCTCAAATCTTACAAAATGAGGTGTGCCAAATTCAGCTGGGTGGTGACCTCTGGAGAGGCAAAGAGAAAAACAAGATTCTATTGAGAAGAGTATGTGGGAACTTTAATTATATCAGTTAAATTTTATTGTCTTATTCTAAATCCGAACCAAATAATGTTAAGAAGTTAATATATATGTGGGCTGTAGATACTTGAGCGACTATTATTTTCTGTGATATGGAGTGTACTTGAGAACATTCAAAATACATTTTGAATATCTTTTATTAGTGTATATTAAATATATTGAATATTGGTTTCGTTATGGCATTTTCATTCGTGCATTTAACATAATTTGATCCTATCCATCCTCATTATTACCTTCCCCTACTCTGACCTCCCACTTCCTCTTGGTCCCCTTAATCTTGTTTAATAGTTGCCCTTCTACTTTCAGGGAATCTTTTGTTCAAAGAATGTTAACCACGATTATAGAAGGCAATGGGATATCTGCTTATTATCAGTAACCTAAATTGCCATCAAACAAAATGATTGCCTCACAAAGAGTTCTCCATAGTTAAGATTTATCTGAATTAAAAAATAAAAATATTCTTTAAACTCTTAAAGAAAGGCAGATTGTAGCAAGGTAAGTTGACATTTCGATATTTCTGTATGTCTGAATCTGGCTTCTGAACACATTAGAAAGGATTTCCTTACTCACGTTAGTTCTCCACTGGAGAAAGTTCCACTCTTCATTGTGACTGCGAGACTGATAATGATCCTTATATATGTGCAGTGAAAGAAACACTAGATTTGAATTCATATTGAGTTAAAAATTCCAACTTTAATGTCTGTCGGTGGTACAACCTTGAGCTAGTCAATCCAGTTTATACAGTAGAAATTCAAAAAGTAAAGACGAATGTCAATTATTAAGGTCAATATTATCCTACTGGTGTTTGTAAGTGCTCCGGTTTTGGAATAGCACATGGTATCAGGTATGGTGTACTTAATGGTAGAACACCATTAGTTTTGGATTGTAAAAGTCTGAAATCTTGCTAACTTATACCCTCAGACGTGTGCAGAGTTATTTCATTAAAATGTTGATAACAGCAAAGGTGCTGACCTTTGGGCTTCATCCCTTCCCCATGCACACTCCTTCCATGGTGTTTTGCCATTTTCTGGATTGCTAGTGAGATTGTATATATTTTCTTTTTAGAGAAAGCTTTACCGCAGCATTACATTGAGCCTTTATTTTCTCTGAAAGGACAGGCTGAGGGGAGGAGAGCTGTCATTCAGGACCACAGGAGGAGGGTGTGGCGGAGGTTACACAGTGAGGAAGCTGTAGCAGGTTTTCACGCTCAAGTCCCCGTTCTCCCCACTGGGCTCTAACCACCCAGTTTCCCTCAGTGCCCCATTTGCTTTTCTCCTGATGCCTTGCTCTCCAACGTCATGTCCATTTTCTTATTCTCTTTTCCCTTGTAAAACTTATTTTAACTCCTATCTTGATTTTGAAATATCAAACTTAGAGAAACTCAGTGCTGAAGAAATGATGCATCCTCTTCACTCAGAAAAGCACCGAAAGACAAGAAGGGAGTCTCATTTAAAAATTAACACAAGTGTCCTGATGCTACGAAAAACAGGTAACTGAATATCGGTCTTACCCAATACTGCAAACACTAATCAAATGATGTTCAAATGAGAAAATGCAAATGAAAATACTTTATAATTAGTATTTATCATAGCAAGCTAAGATACATACACACACATTTCACTGCTTTGTTTAAAACATTATCAAGTAAAATCTCAATATGCATTCTAAAAGCATTTGAGCCTAGATATGTCACATATATGGGGATAAAACTGCCCAGTACCCCTCTCTCAAAGTGAGGGTTTGGCATTCTACAGTGAGTGTGTGCATCATACATGTGCATGACTGGTTAATTTTTCTGCAATTGTTGTGTATAGGCTGTTATTTTTCAATTATATTTATGTTAACATTTATTAAGCACTTACTACTCAGCAAGCACATTCAGGAGCCTCATTAATTTCCCAAAAGTGCCCTTGAAGAAGTTGTATTTATTTCATTGATGAGGAAACTGAGGTTCAAGAACTAACTGAAGTTTACCCAAACTCAAATGGTAATAAATGGCAGAGCCAAGACTCCACCCCAGAGTGCTGAACGCCAACTCATTCTCTTTCCACTCCATTATGTATAAAAGTTCTTTGTCTTTGTGAGGAACCAATAGAGTTTTGTAGAAATTAAAGCAGACAAAGTTCTCTATGCAACCTAAACATAAAAATCTTAGTTGCAATTTAAGATTCAAAAATAAGGTAATCAAAGCTGCTAAATCTAAGCACCTGAAAGCAAAGAGATTTGGAAAAGAAGGGTAACAGACATCCTTTTTTGACAGCAAAGGCACACAACACAAGAAAAGCAGTGAAATGGTACTGCGTCCAGAAGTGACGCCGTGGACTTTCTTAATGTCTGGCCCCAGGGACTATCTCAGCAACATCTAGTTCTTTCAAAGCTTCATGATATTATTTATCTTCAGGCTTGTGATTTGTAACAAACACCAGGTAGGTTTAAGCTGAGAAAAATGAATCGTGAAAAACAAGCAATAAAAATTGCAAGTACAAGCAGTTATCAAAATGATAAAACTGTCACATCTGAACCCATCAAGCCACAACTGCATACACTCTGTCCAAACTCCTGGCACTGAATATTGCCTGCTGAAGAAGCTGAGCTCCATTTAGAATTTTGCTATTCGCACAAACACATTAAAAAAAGACTCGACTATGTGAGGTTTTCCGGATTTTACAGAGTAAAGCTGAATTGTCTTGGGAGGATTCTACAGGTATCTGTGAAAATTTGTCAAGAGAGATGTCTAGTGTTAAGTATTTTGGAAAAATACATCTGCTATTGGTTGTGGAGGAGCATGAGAGACCTCAAACACTTCACAGTCTTATTTTTTCAGATGTTTCAGTCACCAGCTTGAGTGTGTTTTTCCCCTGAGAAATCCTTTTGTAGAATGCCAAGTAGGAGAAGTGCAGCTGAGATGACAGAGAGAGAAAAGAAAGGAAGAAAGCAGGAAGAGAGAGAAAGGAAGAGGGAAGGCAGGCAAGGCAGAGAAAGGAAAAAGGAGAAAAATAGACTAAAGAGTGAAAAAGAAAACACAGAGAGGCTATTTTATTTTCTTAGTCTTTATTTTTATTCTTTAGGCTGTTATAAGAGTCTTTATTCTGATGAAAATTAATATAACTGAGTTCAAGGGGCAAAGAAATGAGGGTAATAGTTTAAATGTCCTTTGGTTCACATAAAAGTTAATTTTCTTTTTTTCCTACTCCCTCTGATTACTCTATTTCATCTTTGCTGATTTCTACTTTTAGCATAAACAGAGCAGTGAAGAGCTAAAAACTATTGGTCAGAAATACTGTCATAAAAAAAAAAAGAAATATTGTCATGGACCATCTTGGGATTTCAGTAATTCTGGATTTCTTTCTCAGTAGTAATAACATGTTAAACTCTAGTTCTTAAGATTATCATCTTCTTCTCACATATGTACCTGTTTAGTTTTCTGTTTAAGAAGCTCTATCCAGGACAGCAAGGTACATCTAAAGGCAACTGACTCAAAGGCGACCTTTTTCTGCGCATTTAACATTTCAGGGCTTGGTTTCCCGGGCCACCTGCCTTGTCCATTATATAGCATATTTCTTAATCCAGCTTTCTGCCTCCCACTGTTCATCTTTCCTCCCTTTCGCCTCATTACTCTCAACATGTGCTCTTGCGATCCACAAATTTTGTTCTCCCTCCAGTAACATCTCAGCCTCTCAGTGTGGTACATTCCTGGATTCTCTGGGGCAACGCTGCTTCTGACTTGCTAACCACTGTAACACCTTTTACACTACATGCTGCTTTACCACACAGCTTTTCTACCACGGTGAAAGTTATGAGGGTGGTTCCCAGGCAGCCTCCTACTTCATCAGTAGCTTTGAATTGGAGAGGCTGATTGGCATCTAGTCTCCTTATTAACTTAAATAAATAAAAAAATTCCCCAGATCCAAACTCTGTGCTCACACGATTAAAGTCACCAAGAAAAAGCACATTATTGCCCTCCCGTGAGTAGCACATCTCTCTCACTCCTACCCTGCATTCCCCTCCCATTTTAAGCCTGACATAACAATCCTGGCTCTGCAAAGAACTGGTGAGATCCAGGTTACAGAAATACAGTCACTAACTTATGCAAAAATGCAAAATGCATAAATAACACATTAGGGGAAAAGGTAAGTACTGGATCAGTTTTTGCTGGATGAATAAATGTATTTATGACATTTTAAAAAAATGGGCCAAAAACATTCTACTCTATATACAATGTTCCACAGTGGACCGAGTTGAGGGTGGAGAAAAAGGTACCTGTCAATCTCAGTAACAGGCTTTGGGTTTTAATGTCCCTGCGGATAAGACATGAGGCCTTTGGTTAGAACTGAGACTCCTGTGGAAAAGCCAGACTTCCTTATTTCTAACAAAGAACTTCTATGTAAATCCACCTGCTGGCATCAGAAGACTCCAAAGAAAAAGAACTCTGACTGTACCTTGGAACTATGCAGTATTGGATTCTGAATCCAAAGGAAGGGAAGCATTACGTAAAATACTTCCAAAGTGATATTCTCAAAACCTAAGGCTCATTTGAATCCTTTAGAAGAAGTAAAAGCTGCTAAAATTGAGTTTAAGCGTACACACACACACACACACACACACACACACATACACACACAGAGAAACAATCCACTGAGCTAGAGACAGCCGACATAACAAACATGAAGGTCAAAGTGCTAATTATTTCAGGTAGTAGAACAGTTTAAAAGAATACAAAGATACATTTAATATAATTAAAGATATAAGAGAAATAAAACAAGCATTAAGAAACTATAAAGATAGGCAGATTTAAACAAAAATGCAAAACTCCTGGAAGTTAAACAACAATAAGATGGGTAAAGAGATAGAGAAATAAAAAGAATGGGAAGATGCAAGATATATCAAAAAGATGGGTATAGTAAAAAGAGAACAGAGAGAATATTTGAAGAGGTAAAACCTGACAATTTTACAGAATAGATGGCAAACATGACTTTTCATATTCAAGATGCAAAGCACATCACACCTAGAAATTACAGAACATGAAAGAGAGAGAAGAATTAAAAAATTAAAACCAACTGGAATCATCTATTGAAAATAGTAATAAGAGGGAAAAGTTTTGCCAAAAACAATAAAGGCCAGCGGAAAAAATGGAATAACACTGCGAAAGTTATGTGGATGGAAAATAAGACCCTCAATCTAGAATTCATTGTGAAGGTACACCATCAATCCAGATTAATTGCAATATAAAGGCAACTTCAGATAAACATTCAGAATGCTTACGACTATTAGACTTCAATTAAAGGAACTGCTAAAGGATAAGCTTCAACAGAAAATTAAAAGAGGAGAGGAAAAAGGAAGCAATAGCAATCAAGAAAACTGCTCATTTGTAGGAAAATTGACGCACCTCAAGACCATAATGCTAGTGAAATAAATCAGACACACAGCTTAAAAATCACATGGTTTCTCTAATGAGAGAAACTCACAATATAAAGACATTAAAGAACAACTGACAGATAACAGGAAACAAGCAGAAAGATCGTTTACAAAAGAAAAGGGGACCAAGAGATAGAAGGGGGAGGGAACGGAAAACAAATGAAGATGTGTTATGTACATGTATCAACCCCCCACGACAAAAGTAATTGTTACGTACTAAACATGTACTAATAAAAATAATCAAATGTAAATAAAAAGCACAACTGATGGATATGGGGGTAAATCTAAAGAAGCTCTGACTGCAAAAAGGAGTGAAAAATGTAAGGAAAATATAAAACTCAAGAATGACACACAAGCTCAAAGAGGCCTGAGAACACATCTTAACTGTTTAAGAGAATAGCCAAGGTACTGGTTAATTGGGGCTTTTTAAAAGTCGAGTATACATACTTAAAATTTAGGAGCAGTATTTTAAAGACTATAAGTGTAATTCATAATTTATAACAAACAAAGGCGGGAGATGGCATTCAAATAAATTAAATCATCTAATCTAGAATAAAAGGAACAGAAAAGCTATCCACATTTATTTGTAATTTAATGGTGAAGACTTGAAGTACCCCATTTAAAATTACAGGGCAAGGATATTCTCTACATTGCCTCTAATATTACACAGGTGGTATTAACCAGAGCAATAAAACAAGAAAAAAATTAAAGGTATAACAATTGAAAATGGAGAAATAAATCTGCTATTACCTGAAGATAATGTAATTGAAAAATTCTAAGAATTATATTGACATATATAATGCTAAAAACAGAGCTTTTAGAAGTCTCCTCAAAAAAGCTGATACACAGATCACCAATGTGATTCCTATAATGTAGCAAAAAAAAGTGGAAGATGTAATTGTAGCCCTGCAATTCTACTACTAGGTGTCAATCTGAGGGAGCTTTTTCATGAATGCACATGGGGACAGAAATAAGGATATTTTAAGTAAAGATTATGAGTGAAAAATTATTAAGCAAACAAACAAAGCAAACTGTCCCTCGTTAGATATACTTACACAATAGAACAAAATACAATGATTAAAATGAACTGCCAATCTAGATAACCTCAGAAACATAATGGTGAATTAAACTCGAAGATGTCATTTATGTAAAAGTTCCCTAAAGGATTGTCTATGAATACTATGAATACATGCATATATAAAAACACAAAAACATGTACAGAATCATGTAGGGTAAGAAAGCCTCTAACTTCATAAATACAGTTATTTCACATACATAGTTATACTATTCACATTATATATTCCATCATAAGAATCGGCCATATCCACACAATTTATTTCCTTGGAAAAATGTTTCAAGTAAAAATAGCAAAATTTTATGCTTCTTTGGTCCTAAAAGTGGATGCAGGGATTTCTGTGTTATTATTTTCTATGCTCAAATTCTTTCACAATTAACCCTAAACAGATATTCAAAGATCAATTGACATTTTGACCGAGACATTTTGGGACAAATTTTCTGATGCCCCTTTTATAGTGCTTGGAACAATGTAGGTAAATTATATGTATTTGAAGACTGTCATACATAAGAATCATGGATGCTACTTTGAGATTCACTTCCTCCACTTTCAATTTTTCTACTGTGTTCTACTTTATTTTCTCTTTCTTTCTCCTACCTATTTCTAAGTGAAACTGCTGATATATCTTAAACTTTCATACAAAGTATGAACAACAGTACAGAAAGAGAAAGAATAAACCATACTTCTTTTCCCAGATTTTTGGACTTCTGTTTATGTTTGTGTCAAGGTGAGCTACAGAAGGATTAATTTATCTCTCCAGGTGCTGGTCTCCTGGCCAAGCTCATCATTCACGCATTAGAGAGCTGAAAACTTTCAGAGACCACAGCTTCCAGCAATAAATTAAATCTTTGACTTTGACGTTTGGTTCCTGGTTGATTTTTAAAGAAAATTTAAAATAAAAGTGCTGCTGGGAGGATAAAGATGATGACAGATGACTTATTCCCCAAATTCCCTCAGCTTATTTTAAAATCTTATTTTTCTTACGAGAAAAGAGAGGAAATACTTAAAAGGGTAGTATTATACCTTCTTCCCTTTCTGCATGAATAGCACAAAAAAGAACTTTCCTACATCACAATTTTAACAAGAACAATAACTAGAATCCACAGGATCATAATAGTGGTTACTGTGTGATTGGAGTTGTCTTTGACATTGTGTGGCAAGTGAAAGGCAGACTATAAATAGTATGTGTCTGTTGTTGGGAAATGAATTCTTTGTTTACCCTTTCATGAGTTTAGCTTAGAGTAAATCTATATGTATCTCGACTTATATTAACATCTCTGTCCCAATCTTCTCTCCTATCTCTTTCTGATTCTGCAGTACAAACAAACTGGTTCACAAATATCGCCAGAGAATAAACAGTCAAGTAACATTAAACTGCCAAGAGATGTCCATAAAGTAAAACTCAGGAGCGAGGCAAAGACACATATATTTGGCCCAAAATCAGAACACTCAAAACATTCTCATTAGATACAGTTATTTCAAGGAGGGATCACTTTATACAATTGAAACAATTGTTGGTCTGAGTATAATAACAATTCATAGTCTGTGTATAAAAAAACATGTGTACTGAAAGTCCCGTTTTGCTAATGTAAGTAGAGGTTTAGCCCACGTGTCTCTTTCACACAGATAATAAAACAGATCAACGTCCATGTTCTTCCCACACTCAGCCAAAGAGATGCCATAACATATAATGAGCTACAGCTGACCTCAGGATGTAGCGACTCTAGAGGCAGTTACTAGACATGAAGCTCAGGTAGTTCACACTGTCCCTTTCTTTTTAAGTACTGGGGTCTGAATCCAAAGCCTTCACAATAAGCTACATTATTCCCAGCCCTTTTTAAACTTTTTTTGTTTTGAGACAGGGTCTTGCTAAATTACTATATTGCCCAGGTTGGGCTTGGACGTTCAATCCTCCTGCTTCAGCCTCCCAAAATTATAGGAGTGGAATTCTGGGAGTGCACCCCCACTCCTGGGTTATACTCTTCTATTTTAAACCTGATCCTTAGGAAAAACAAAAAAAGTCCCTTAGATGCTTCTCTCCTTGACAAGACAAAACCAATAACAACTTCAGTAAATAAATGTCTTATTCTGAGATCATCTCAAGAATAGCTTTTAAAAAATCACATGATTTCAAATTTCATAAAATGTACTTGTCTTTAATTACTTTATAACAAAACTACAGTAGGAGGTACAGTGAGAAAAAGGGCAGGCAATTCAGCTAAAAAGATGCTGGGGACACTGTTTGCTGGCACATAATTAGGGCCACTCAAAAAAATAATTCATGATCAAAAGAAATCACATATTACACAAGCTCCCAGTACCTTACTGCAGAAAAATGCCCAGGGGAAATACTTCACTCAAAGATTTTTAATTTGGGGTGCAGTGCAAAACCACAAAGTATTGTAACAGATCAGTGAAATGAGTGCCTCATCGAATTTCTGAAAAGAATACTAATTTTAAGGAAGGAATTTAATTAACATGATGCATTTTCTTTCACAGTTAATATATTCACATCACCACTGAAGATAAATAAAATATAATAAAATTTTGGCTTCCAATTTAAGAATCATCTTACATAACTTATTAAGTACTAATATTTGTGCAATCAAAATTTAGCTATCAACAGTAAGCTTACAAAATTTTATCAAATAATTTAAGTTCTCACCTGAAATCTACTATTATTATTCCAACTTGGCCATAAAAGTTAAAAAAACCACACATACCTCAACAAATATAAAACACGGGATGATGGAATAACTTCGTCGAGTGTTGTTTCCTACAGCCATTTCTCAGACCATGTAACAAGACCGCACCGTCTAAAACTGTCTGGGCTGAAAGAGAAACAGAAATATGTTGCATGGTGTAAGAGCCATATGTTGAAAAGTCCCTTAGGCACGTACATAAAAATATCAGTTACTCTCTAGATAAACAGGCTATGCATAAACAATGCAAAATAGTGATCTCCAGCACAGTCAAGCCAGACTAATAACCATTGCAGTGAAGAGCAAATAATATATACAGCTACGAATAGTCTCAGTGGCGAATGACCAGGTAGAGAATTCCCTGTGCACAGAGATATAACGAATAGAATTCTAATTTCCGGGAACCGCATGGTGCCTTAATCCGTTAGACTGCTCTCAAGTCTTGAAACACAGTCTGATGCAAAATATTTGCTAGTATCCATTCTGCGTGGAACTTCCCTAATTTGTAGTTTGTAACCTTTTTTGCTCATGCTTGTTTACTTGTGCCCTTGACTGTCTCTCTGGGATCAAACTTCAGTACAAGCACTTATCTCCGACTTCTTTCCCTCACAGTTGGCTGACATGGCTCCCTCGACTGCACAGCCAAGAACTACTTCAGGTTAATACGTCACCAGTCTGTCTCTGAGGGTGCCCTCTACCCAGTGTGTGTTTGTCAAACATGAGTAAAAGCAACAACATGTTCTCTGGATTTACAAAAATCAGTTAATTGGACAAAAGCAGATTACTGTTAAGTATTTTATTAGCATATCTGTGTCCCGCTTTGAATTGAAAATATTCCTGTAATAGGAGGTAAGTTAATTTTTGTTCTTTTTATTAATAGCAATAAAAATTTTAGACTTTATGAAACGTGAAAGATAAAGAATTTTTCCACGACACCACTGAAGATAAATAAAATATAATAAAATTTTGGCTTCCAATTTAAGAATCATCTTACATAACTTATTAAGTACTAATATTTGTGCAATCAAAATTTAGTACTTTCATTCTCTACCTAAAGCAGGGATGCAGCTGCTTCATGGATGTGCTCTTGAGAGTTGTTCGCTATTTGGCACTTGTTCGGTTTCCACATCATTCCTACCAGCGGTTTTTGTGGGTTATGATATGAAGGGTGACACAAGGATTACTAGTCTGCTTGAGTACCGGCTGCATTTTTTAAAGGCCATGAATTAATGTTAATGTCTTTAACTGATTTCTCTCTTTAGTAAGTTGCTCTTACTGTTTTCTAGAATGAAACTTTAAACCATATTTCCTTCTTTTTTTCACTCTATTTTTCTTTGTAATATAGATTAATGGATTTCATTTCTGCAGATTCATACAGGCATGCAACATATTTTGACAATTAAGATTTTCCTGATCAAATTTAGTACCGTATTATGTGCTTCATAAGTCCCTGTCAATCACAATATTTAAATTATTTAAGTTTTAAGCAACTTGTTTTCTCAATTAAAAATGGTTATCTACTATAAAATAACATACACAATAAATTATTACTTCATCCTTCTATTTTAGCATTTAAGAACTAATATTTTCTACATTAAGAAAGGAATATATATTTATACATATGTGTACACATTGACTTGGTTTGACAATTTTGTATGGTTTTCATTTTTCTCTTAAATATCTTTAGAATTAACTCATCAGTATATATGGTTCAGATAAGTTTTGTTACCATCAACTAAATACAGCACAATAAATTAAAAGAGAGAAATTTTAAGAAAAAGTAAAGGCATTAGACATCTAGTATTTTATATGACTTTTCCAAACAAAAAGGAATAGCAATAAAACAATTAATAAAGACAAGAATTGTAATATCTTATAAAATTCTCCTTTATCATCATTTTTATGAAATACTGTCTAGTTGTGTGGGGGAGGAATACACTGAGTTATATTTTATATATCATACAATTCACCTATTTCAAATGTACAACCCAATGATATTATAACAAATTTACCAAGCTGTTCAACTATTTCTAAAACAGTTTGTAAACTGTTTTCTCATCTCCAGAAGAACTATCATTCCTATTTACTTTTAAGCCCATCATCATTTCCTTCATTATCTTCCAAGCACACATAACTATTAATGTACTTTCTGACTATACAGTTTGCCTTTTCTGGATATTTCAAATAAATGGAATCATACAATATGTGGTATTCTGAGTCTGAATTCTTTCATTTAGTGTAATATTTATGAAATTCTTACATGTAATAGCACATATCAGTAATATTTCCCTTATTATTGCCAAATAGTATTGTATTATATGACTACAATATCTTTACCTGTTGGTGGAAAATTAGGTTATTTCAACTTCTGACTTGTTACAATGTTGGGCTTTATCCAGTGTAAAAAATAATGATACTAAGAATATGTATGCGCAAGTCCTGTGTAGATATACATTTTCATTTCACACAAGTAGATATCTATGAAAATTTCTATGTCATATGCCAAATTAAGTGTGTGTGTATATATACATATATATATATTTTTTTTTAAGTGCCAGAGATTGAACTCAGAGCCTTGTGCTTGCAAGGCAAGCACTCTAACCACTGAGCTAAATCTCCAGCTCCTATTAAGTTTATATTTTAATAGACATGTCAAAGAATTTTTCAAAGTAGTGTGCCCTTTTATATTTCCACCTGCAGTACACAAAGGTTCTCACTTCTCCACATCCTAAATGATACTGTTATTGTGCATCTCATTATACTTTTATTTTTCATTTTTCTTATAACAAATAATGTTCGGCATCTTTCCATGTGCTTATTAGCCATTTTATACCTCCCACTGCAAAATGTCTTTTCAAATCTTTTATGATTGATTAGTTCATTTTAATATTTTCAAAGTGTAAGTATTCTTCGTGTATTCTAAATACAAGTCATTTATCAGATACATTTTTTGTAATTAACTTCAGTTCAGTCTTTTGACTACATTTTAATTTTCTTAGTGATGTAGTTTATGTACATTATTTTACTAGTATAATGATTTTTAATCAGAGATTTTTCTTGTTAAACTTTAATTTCAAAGATCATTGAATGCAGATATTAATTATCCTATTATTATGTTACTCTATATTTTCAACAGCAATACAAAGTGTAAAAAATATAAGTCCACATCAAGATAAAATAAAATTAAGTATTAGCAATTATAAGATAACACTAACAACTTAGTAAAATGGGTGTGATAAATATACAATCAATTTACACAAGAGATATGGATAACTAATGAACATATAAAAATATTCACAGTCCCCCATCTTGTGAAAACTGAAACAACATGAAATAAATCACACTTCTAAACTTGGACAAAAGTAAATGCCTGATGGCCTTGAGGGTTGAGAAGTACAGAGTAGTAGAAGTTCTTCTACAGAAATGTCTTGTAAGACCACTTTGAGGGTGATTCAGCAGTCTATCTAGTAAGATGCAAGAGTTTCATTCCCTTTACCATAAAAGAAAATACCTTTAGAAAAACTCCCAAATACAAAAAAATCACATGTACTTTTATATGTAACAATGAACTATCTGAAAAATACATTAAGAAAAAAAGCCCATTCACAATAGCACCAAAAGGTATACATCACTTATGAATAAGTTTAATCAAGGAGGTGAAAGATTATCAAAATGTGGATGAAAGACATTGAAACACCAAAAAAAGGAAAAGGTATCTCATGTTCATGGGCTGGAAGAATTAATATAGCTAAAATGTCCATATTATTCAATATGATTTACAGATTTGATGGGAACCCTATCAAAATTCTAACAGCATTTTTCACAGAAATAGAAAAGCAATCCTAAAATTGTGTGGGACACAGAAAAGACCAAATAGCCAAAGCAATCTTGAACAAAAAGAACAAAGCTGGTTGTACACTTCCTAATTTCAAAATATATGAACAAGCTACAGTAATTGAAACTGTTTCTTTGCCAATATTTAGTTTTTTCCATTCATTTCAAGCATATTTCTATTTGTTCATTGAAACTTTTGTATGATGGCTGGTTTACGGTTCTTGTCAGAAAATTCTAACATCCTTGTCATCCTGACATTGATCCTTGTTGAGTCTTTTCTTACTTAGTTTGAGATCCTCATTTTTGGTATGATGTGATTTTTAATTGAAGCTATGGGTTTCGTGGTTAGAATCCTAAGTAGCTTGGGACTCTAGTTAAGTCTAGTTTTTACATGCCTCCTCTGGCACGTCTCCAGCAGGTGAAGGGGAATGTCATCTGTGCTGCCACACAAGGAAGAAATCTGGGTTCTCCTTCTGGCCTCTTATGACACCTGGCTGGGAAGGGACCTCTTGTTCCTGCTGGACCAAGGTAGATTTTAGGCTTCCCATCAGTTCTACACGGAAACCCCCCTAGCAGAAAGGGGAAATGGCACCGTTTTATTTGCCATGTGGCCTCCACTGTGAGAAGGTGTGCTTGTTATTGCTGAGTGGTGGTAAAACTCCTGACTTTCCACCAGGGTTCCTCTGATACCACTCTAGCGAAGAGGTAGGAGGGTGGCTCGTTGCTACCAGCTGGAGTAAGAATCCTGACTGTCCACATTCTCTCCCACTCGGCCCCACTCTCTTATGACCACAGCAGGAGTCTGGAGAATTTCCTTAGAGCATGACAAGGGTGGAGGTCAAGGCCCTTAAATTCGGCATTGCTGTCAGAGATGTTTGGAGGGGGCCAAGGAGTTATTATCTAAAAGTTTCCTGGCTTCTTAGGCTTTTCCTGGCCCTTGGGCTAAAATAAGCGGGCTTTGCTTGGAGATTTTTAAAATATCTGTTCCTCTTGATGTTTGCAGTTGCCACCTTCTCCAGTAATAACCTGAGATTTTTAAAGCAAAAAGAAAATTCGGGAACTCACTACTGATGGTTCCTCATGTTCTGAAGTGCTTAATGTTTCCTCTCTCTCTCTCTCTCTTTTGTTGGTTGTTGGTTTTACATACAATATCCCAGATTTTTAGTTGCACTTAATGAGAATAGAGAAAAGTGCTTCTTATGCTACCTCCTCAGAATCAGAAACAGAAGTTGTCAGAAACCTTTTTGAAAGAGCATCACGTATGTATGAGAGCTCCCAAGATGCTTGTGTAAGCTAGCTCTCTGTGCTCTCATTAATTTGACTTTCTTGGTGTCGGAGTTTGCAAAATACTGGAACAAACTACATCATTCATTCACTCACTCTTCATGATTCCCCCATTCACGCCAGGTATTCTATTAAGCCTGAATAGGAGCAACGAACTAGTCAAATACACAAAAATTCAGGGACTTAGATTGTCAAGAAGAGATTGAAACATAAATATATGTACAAGTATAACAACATGTTAAAAGGAATAAAACAAAATAAGTAAGAGGGATAATAGTGGCACAAAAAAATATAATCAGTTCTAACTCCTGATGTCAGTGATCTCTTTTCCATTAGATGAGGCAGACACAATGCCCAGGACCCATAATACATTTTAAGAGCCCATGAAAATGTTTTCATTTCTTTTAAAATTGGAGGGAAAAGGCATTATTTGGTTGAAACTTGTTTTAATATGTAATAGTAATGTATTCAGGTTTATAGCAGGTCAATTATAAAATATAAATTCCACTTTTCATGGAGAAATAGGCCCACAAAGGTCAAAATGGCTAACGGCCCAGGAAGCAATAATGCAGCACTTGTTGAGAGAAAGGTAAGACAAGGCCTGTGTAGGAGATGGCTGGTGAGGTTGATTGAAATAGGGCACCCAGGCAGAGGGGAAAGAAGAATTTTAGCTAGAGAACAGCAAGGGCAAAGGTGCCGGAGATAAGAATCACCCTAACATGTTGATGATGCTGTAAAAATAATACCGGGTCAAATGTATGAAATGCAAGGTCAAGATGCAGATGCTATGAAAATCTGTTTATGTACCTGCTATTCTTTATGCACGAACTAACAATCAGAATACCTCAAGAATAAGAAATACAGAGTTGGTTATTTCCCTATCAGATGAGAGTATAAAAGAAAAGAGGGTTCAGTATTGACAGACACCAATAATTAGCACAATATGTAGTGCTCTTCCTTACTAGGCAGGTAAGTATATTATAAATCAGACTTCCCTTCTCTCGTCTGATAGGGAAATAACCAACTCTGTATTTCTTTTTGGATCTGGCTGACCAGTCAAGGAAGCTGCAAACAACAAAAACACCCTAAAGAAAATGCCCTCCCTGTTGACCTTTGTAGACCACTTCACTGTGAGTGAGGGGTTATGCGGAACACTGTAGGACATCTAGCAACATCCCTGGCCTCTACCCCAAGATGCCAAGAGTAGCAGTCCTTTTCCCTCCCCAACTATGACAGCTTAAAACATCTCATTGCCAAAAGTCTTCTTCAAGAGAGGAGCAGAGGAGGGGTGGAGACCACCCCTGATGGATGACAACTAATTTAGGATTCAAGGCAGAGTCACTGGAATATTAGAGCTTTGGGGCTGCTTTACCTGGGCTAAAGGCCACAGTTTTGGCCAAGGAAACAAACTTACTTTTGCCTTGTGCCTAACAGAAGGAAATCTGGAAATTGTCAAGGTGTCTTATCGACATTTGTTGGAAAAACAGGCTTCTAGAGCTCGGAGACCCCGTAGAGACAATGCTAAAGCTACTAAAACTAGCATTTTGAACTCTAAAAGAGAACAAGACAGTTTTGTCCATCAGTAGGCCCAATTCCTAAATTCCTTGTGAGCAATTTAGGAGCATATCTATCTATCTATATAGATATATATTTTTTTAATGAAAATATAAAATATTTTAGAAGCACCCAAAACCAAATGAATAAATAAGGAAAGAAACATCTAAAACAGCAAAACTCTGAAAACTTCATTTACTACTAGATTTAGTGTTCATTCAATTTAATTTGGAAATAATTTATAGGTGGCATTTTTGTTAATTTCAACAGTTCCTTTCCAGAGAAACTAGGTGTAACTGTAAAGTAGTGATTCCAAAAGAATTTTCAAAAAAGATGTTACAAAATCTCATTTTGCCACAAAATAAATATTTACTATTGGATAGAGAGTCCTCCTTATGGGTTTGTTATCACAGAGAAAAAAACCTCAAAAAGTGACACTGAAAACAATTTTAACAACCTTAAAATAGCCTTGAAGGGATTTTCCTTCCATCGAAGCAAAGTAACTAGAAATGGATTTTATGCCTGAAACAACTAAAGAATATAGACAAGAATAATGCGACGATATGATTCAAGATGTTGGACAGGAGGCCACTTAGGGCAGTGATCCCTGAAAAACTGCACAAAGAGAAGTGAGGCCTGGAATTGGCCCAGCTTATTGCCTGGAAAGAGTCTGTGCGTTCCAGCAAAGGGGGGCAACCCAGACAAAGGCCCGACAGTCCCTTGAGCTGGGTACATAGAGCTGGTCAAGACAGTGGGGAGCCAGATCAAGTGGAATTGCCAAGATACAACTCGAGAGAAGGGAACCCAGTATAGAGAGAGCACTAGGGAGGTTTGAAGAGGGTCCTCAGTCCGTGTAGCACTGATGAATGCCGGCCAGGGAGAAATCTACCCCAGACCCAGAGAGAAACCAATCAAAAGGATTAGCAGACATACTGATCAGGGCTCGTGTAGGGCCAACAATACTCTAGCTGCCGCCAGCCAAAATAGAGAACCTCCCAGTTCACCAGATATTGGTGAGAGTATGTAGGCTTCTGTTGAATGGTAACTCCAGTATGAACGCATTGCTCATCCAGGTACCACAGGCTCTACTGTAAAGTACTCCTTGTACATGAAGCTTTCTTGGTCTGCGGAGGGTCCATTACACAAAACTGTAGAGGTTCCTTTTGTTTTGTTGGAAGATTTCTTAAAATACCATTGAGGTAGGAGAGGGGCGTGGCTAAAACTGGCTGGGAAAGTAGGCAAGACCTGTTCATTCTAAAATCTCAAACAGATGGTGACAACTCTAGAGAATGGCCTAGAGCTCATGTCAACCTGAGGCACAAAATTCTAACACCGCCTCTCAGGACCCAAATGTAAAAGTTCCCACGAAAGTTGAAGTTCTCACAGGTTTTCTCAAGATTTAGAGAGCGTGAAGAGACCCCTTAAAGAGATAGACAGGGGTATTTTAACTTCGCAGGATAGCCCATACCATGTCTCTCACGCATGGTACACATTTTTACTTTCTTTTTATTTTATTTTATTTTTTATTTTATTTTATTTTATTTTATTTATTTTTTTTTTTTTGCTTTTCCTCTGTTTGGCCAAAATTTGCTCTGCAGGACCAGTGTCTCCCAATCTCCATTTTCCCTTTTTAAATAAATTTAATCATCATCACTCTGGCCTTGTTTCATTCAGTTCTTTGTTCGAGGCAGGAAGGTTCTGGAATTTTAACTCCAGAAAGAAGGGTGAGCAATCCAGAACCCAGTAACGTTAATTTGGAATACAGTTACCTGATAACACTATGATTAATCTTTGGGCCACTGAGTGGTATATATTTTTCTGGTTTTCCTCTCATGTCAACCCCCACCCCACACATACCCACAAAGTCGAGTGTGTATGTCAGCACAACCCAAGGCCCAGGTCATGTCCAGCATCTCTGATTTGATTTTTACAACATTTAAATGGTGAAACTTCAAGAAGTTTCTCAAAATTAGACTGGTTTGAGATTAAAGTGAGATTATGGCCAGAAGAGGGCGAACAAGAGTTTATTTCCATATAATGTCAAATCTTAATTTCAGGTGAAGGAAGTTGTGCTAAAAAATGGTCCCTCCACACCCAGATCCCTGCCTGGACCTCAAGGAGTGACTAGTGCCCAGGTACCTTGTTTGCCTATTTGAATTTTTAAAATAAGAAAAGTAAGTCGTGAGAGTTACTTTTCATTTTATTCTTTAGTACTCATAGTGAGTCATAATCCCCAAATGTAGCTCATCCTTAACACATGTTAAATAGGCATCAACTTCCTGGGTGGTACTGAGTTACTCCTCCTTATTCCAAATCATTTCAATTCAGTACATGATCTCCAACCAGGATCACAGTTTGCATTTAATTTCCCAAAGCTGGAAAAATCTAGCTATATTTTAAAGCAAAAAAGACATTAAGCAATAGGAGCAAATCAAATGACATTGTAGGTGAATGCAAAGTAGATTTCATCAATAGGTCGTGTGGGATTCAGGAACACAGTACTTAGGCTTTTAAAAGAAATGCTTTACTCCATTCAATTTTAGAGATGCTTTTCAAAGCTTGTCAAGGATGACAATGTACAGACCCACACACAACAGGAAGGTGGCATCGGCGCTTCTTTTTTCCTCCAATCTCTTCCCTTCAGCATCTCACAGATCCAGGTTCCAACTTTTGGAGTACTTCAGATTGAGGCAAAATGACACAAAGGAGCATAAAACCCACAATGGAGAGAAACTTACAGTTGGATAAAATCTTCACAAAATATGTGGATTCCAGGGCCCTGAGAACTTGTCTGGGCCTCTACATTGTTCTTAAGTGAATTTTCAGATCAACAGGTACTGTTTGGGCTCCCATAGCACACTGGCCTGGTCCGGTTTTCTTCCTACTGCTGAGGTCTGATGCACCCTGTTCACAGTTCCTCAGTCTCTCTCCACACCCGGATCCCGGCCTGGACCTCAAGGAGTCACTAGTGCCCAGCTACTCTGTTTGCCTATTTGAATCTTTAAATTTACTCCAGGCCTGTACAGGCTTCTGGCCTATTCCTGGATGGACAATCCTCAAGGCATTCACTGCCACCAGAGCATTACCCGACATGAAGGGATCCTACTTCTAGGCTCCTCACAACTGGACCTCCCGAGGAGGATGGCTGCCTGGCTAATATCTGAGTTTCTGGACCTCTGACTCTCTGCCACCCTCCTTCACAGCACTCTCTACCCCACATGTACCCTGAGGCTTTTCGCATTCCAGCTGCTCGCTCAGTTTCTGCAGTATGTCAAGCCCTTCTTCATCTTGAGCCCTCTCACTCTGTTCTCACGCCCTAAAACACTCTTCCCTCCTCCACATTTGCCTAGGAAATATCTGCCCATTCTTCAGATCTGCAAATAAATGCCACCTTCAGCGGGAAAGTTTCACTGCCCTGCCAGGTTGGTTTAGGCTTGTTACACACTTTCATCATATTCCTTCAACGTTATTATGGTTTCAAATACATAACTGTTTCAAATATGTTTCTTTTCTGGATAGTCAGCTTTGCCCCATGAGGCCAGAGCTGCATTTGCCTTGTTCAGCACAATAACCTTGGTTCCTTATACCGAACCTAGCACAGAGCAGGTATGCGATAAGTGCTAACACAAACAACCCAGTTCAGCTACTCAGCTCTACCATATTACTCCACATTTGCCCCAAGTCAGCTCCTCAAGTCTATTCTCTCTAGGTCTTGGATCATTCTTGCGTGTTTGCTCAAAATAGTTAAGATTTGCTATACCTTAGAACCAAAGAACTGTGAAAAATAAAGTGTTTGGAGGTCATAAAAGTCAAAATGTAAATCCAGAACCCATTTTAAAATATATAATGAAGAGACTAGAATTCTACTGAATTGTACCTCTGAGACTTTTTGATGTACAAAAAATTACTTTAGATTGCTGCTTTGAAAAGCATATGCCTTGGCTAAGTGTGGCAAAAACGATAGTTTTTTAAAAAGTCTGAATCCAACTAAAAATAAGCCATCTCTGTAAAGACTAGTCTTTTCAAAACAACACTGAACACAGAATGACATAATCATAAAACCCAACAGGTGACCTGAAGCAGTTAGGAATAAAGCAGAGAGTATGACAACACCAACATCTCTGATGAGAAGGGAGCCCAGGTCGCTTTAGCGTCCACCACCAGGAGACTGCTGAACAGGAAAACAAGTCTCAGGCCAGCGAGGCATTGCCCTGCTTAAAATGGTTGATACTATTTACCTGTATCTCCATTAGGAAAAAAATGGCTGCAGAAAATAGAAGGGCACAAAGAGGTTTTAATAATTATAAACTGGTAAGCTAATGTTTTCTTCAATAAAATCAAAGACTGGAAGGAAATGAGGTTGTGCCGCTCTGTTAAACTGGAGCACTGAAGTGCCGGAGCCGGAAGCAGAAGGCCACAAACTGAGACACCAGGACACGCACAAACGCACACACCCGCACGCCCCCGAAGGGCCAAGACACTGGGAATGTTGTGCTTAGTTTAAAGTCAGGGCAGAAAATAGGCAGAGAATATGTTGTCACAGCTCTCAACAGAAAAGTAATGAATGTGTTTCTTAAGCATACTTAAGTATATTCTATTGCATCTTGCTCTGGTTACAAAATTTCAAATACAAAAAATGTAATTGAAATTATCAACAAAACAGATAATTAAACCTCTATCATGTTCATTGATCCACATTGAAAGACTGACTATATCAAGGTAAATAATTGTTTCATCATGGTCTGTTACACTGTTCCAGTGAAAATGTCCATTGATAAGGCTGAAAATGATCTCTGTCAAAGTCATTCTAAAAGGGTCCATATCATAGAAAGGCTCCAGCACAACCTCTGCCATTACTAAGCTATTCTATTACACCTTTTACTAAACTATTCTGAAGACAGACATTGAGAAGTTTTCATTATACCCACTGGTATTAGTGAGACTCACTACGGGCTGCTATCATTTAGATGAGAAGCAACTACAACCACACGAAAGCTGCCATCAATTCAGTTTTTGTATGCTTGAGATAAGCAAGAAGGGGAGGTAGATAGGGGCTCCTGTTTGAATCTGAACCTCTCTGAAGCAGCCTAGAAGAGGCACTTGTTATGTGGTTAAGGTCACAGGGACTACAGTGCCTTTCAGAACTCTTGTCATTGGTTCTTCCCCATCGCCCTTTGAATTCTGTTCTAGTTTTCGTCTCTAGGGCTACAGTGGATCCTAACAATCCCAAAGAGAGGGACCATTAATTAAGCAGAAAGCAAAGAAGCAAAAGATAAAGTCCAGGGTAAGAAATTGCCATGAGAAATTGCTGGAGAAGGGAGAAACTGCCCCTGTAGACTGGAATTCTAAAGAAGCTGCGCAGGAAAGTCCTTTTGGACACGGTGGTTCCGGGATGTTAGACAGCCTTTTATGGTCTTGCCTGCAGGGATGTATGTCACAAGCTGTTGTGAGCAGTGGGGAGGCTGTGATACTGTTGTTCTGCCAAGCAAGGCTGCATTTTCCAATTTAATGCTAAGCTGCCCAGGAGCCAAGCTGTTTGTTTTTCAGAAAGGGGACAGGAAGACAAAGTGTGCCCTTGTATACGTGTGTGTGTGTGTGTGTGTGTGTGTATTTGAGAGAGAGGGGGGCACTCGACTCTGGCATCCTCAGAAATCACTGCCAGGGCCTCCTGTACCCTCATGAAAGAGTAATTAATTAGCTCTGTTAGACCCTGTTGGGATTTCACAAAAGACAGAAAAAAGCAGTGAGAAGAATTCCTCTCACCATGAGAGACTTCACAGAAGGGTTCAAACAACAGTGGGCTAAGTCACAGTTTGCCCTCAATGTCACACGATCGGGGGAGCATTTCATGTATTCTATGATAACCAACCTTAGAACTTTGAATGAGCATAATGATGATATTACTATCCCATTCTGGGCTTCCTAAAAGGGTATGGTTGTATAGTTTTAGGTTTACATATAATACCATAATATTTGTTGAGTTAATTCTTATATAGCATACAGATGTGCTGATCATCATTTTTAATATTGCAACCTATTTCTTCATCTAGTAGTCTTGATTTTTCTTACCCCACATCTACTCCTTATACCTGTGTTATTTGTCATTAGATGTATTACAGAATTTATTCATTGGGTATATTTTTTGTCTTTCTCCAATTTCCCGAATGTAGGTTTCATAATTCCCTGTCTATTTTGTTCATCAGTTGTATCCTATGTGTATTAGAAAGATGATGTTAAACAAATAATTACAAGCAAGATGCAAACAATGTCTCTGTAGGGTCCGTAATGGGATATTTAACTTTGGAAAATTTCCCTTAAATAACCCATCTTTGAAATACATAGTAATTGAGGAGAGGAGGGAAATGTACTCCTGTCAAAGTGAATCACGTGTGAAAATTTCCTAAAACAATAGGTGTGACAGTTAAGCTCATCAGCTTGACTGGTTTGGAAGTTGTCTAGTAGATTAGAAGTGTCTGGGTGGGTTAAGATGTGACCTTGAGATCTATATTTGGTCCCTCCCCCCTTCCTCTTTGGTACTGTTCCCCTGTCTACTTCTCGACCACCACGAACTAAGAAGCTTTGCTCCACCATGCCCTTCAGTCATATTTCTGCCTCCGAACCAGCCAACTATGGATTGAACCACCTGAAACCATGAGCCAAAGAAAATCTTTCCTCTGTTAAGTGATGGATATCTGGTATTGTGCCTCAGCAATGGGAAAGCCAACTAATGCAGAAAAATAGTACTGGGGAATTTAGGCCATTGCTGTTGCTGTGACTATAGGTGACCATGTGGTTCAGAAACCTTTGGAACCGGCTTGCAGAAGTGTTTTGAAAAGTTTGAAGAAGTAGGCTGGAGAAGTCCTAGGATGGTGTGTGCAAAGTGGGAAGAGTGACTCCAGTCAGAGTTCAGAGGACAAGAATACTGACAGGAATGCAGACAGTAAAGGTTCAACTCATGAAGTTCAGTTGGGAACAAGGACTTGACTAACAATTGGTCATGTGTTGTGCACTCTGGCAAAAACTCTCTATATTTTACCCATTTCCTGAACTTCGAAGGAGACTGATATGAAGGGCAGTAGAATGATTGATATAGTGGAAGAAATTTCAAGGCAACCCAATATTCAGGCTGCAAGATGTGTACTTCTGCTGCTAGATTTTTTTTTAAGGCAGATTTATAGTAAGAGTTTGGAACAAAAGGTAGAGCTGACAACTTGAAAAACTTACATTTTGGTCCAAAAAGAACTGTGTATAAAGTTGGGGTCAAATGAGGAATAGTTTCTAAAGAGACAAGTCCCATTAAAAAGAAACCAAGTACTTTCTACAGAGAAAAGAAGATGCCTGGAGAGTATCTCAGTAATCAGTTGAGACCCCCACTCATCACAGGCTCAAGGATATAAAATTATCTACTTTTTATTTGAGAAGCGAGTACCTGGGACACCTACTCCAGAAGTGCCTCCTATGGAATTGGTTCACCAGGATTCATTTCACTGCTCGGCTCTCCAGGCACTAAGAAGCCACTGAAGCTATGGTCCTGGCTACTGCTTCCGATGATTGCACAACTTAGTGTCATCCAGTTTTATTGGAATGTAGAATGCAAGAGTTGTGGGGTCAGAAAGGCATCCATCTGGATTTCAAAGGAAGGCTAAGAGGCCAGGAAGTGTAGCTCTGAAAAGGGGATGCATGAGGTTGTCAGAATGGAGCCGAAGGTGCAGCGGAAATCCCAGGAAGTCAGAGGGGCCGGGAACATGGACCATCTGCTGAGAAAAGCTGCAGGTTTTGAGCAGAGTCAGATGAAGAGAGAGACTGTATGGGCTGCAACCACTAAGGCCATAAGACTGGGGCCACTCAAACCCTCTAGAACTTAGATCTTATTACCCTGTACCCAGAATCTGGGCATGGAGCTACAGGACTTAATGTTTGCCCTGCTGATTTTTTGTCTTGTTTTGGTCTGACTTTTTTTCTACCCCCCTATATCTCCCTTAGAAACAGGAAAGTTTGCCCTGTTCCACTGTATTTTTGAATTATGTAACTCATTTTTCATTTTCATAGAGGATCACAACTAAGAGTTTGCCTTGAGTATCAGAAGAGACTTTGAAATGAACTTTTAAAAAATAGTGGAACTGGTGAAATTTTGGGGAAGTACTATTATTTTGGGTTGTATACAATATAGTTGTATCATGTTAGGCAGAATTATTAATTTATTATTATGTTTATGTGGAGATTAAGTATGGTTACGTGTAAGAGTATAAGTAAGTAAGTGTGTAAGTAAGTATGCATGGAGATTAAGTAAGGAGATACATTTGGGTGCCAACTTGATAAGATGTGAAACTTGACATGTAAGTTTAATTGCCAACTTGATTACCTTGGAAGTTGACTAGTGGGTTAGTAAAGCTTGCTAATATATCTAAGTGGGCCATGAAGACATAATCTTGGGTTCAATATTGGTTCTTTCATCTCTTCTTCTCTGGCAACATTCTCCTGCTCTGCTTCTCGGCTGCCATGTACTAAGAAGCTTTTCTCCACCATACCTTTCTGCCATGGTGTTGGAGTCAGCTGACCATGGACTGAATCTCCTGAAACAATAAGCCAAAGGAATCCTCTCCTTTAAGTTGCGAATGTCAAATTTTGTCTCAGCAATGGTAAAGCTAACTAAAGAAGGCATGGATATATGGCTGGAACAGACATAGCATAATTATTAGGGACATGAAATGCAGCTGAGGTAGAGACATATAGATGAGTTGATTGATACAGGGCCAAAAGGTAGGGTATGCCAAAAAGTTTGACGTTAATTCTAAGAAAAGTAGTAATTTATTGAAAAGCTTTACACCAGAAAACTCCAATGACTTCATTTTCTTTTACTAAAGATTGTTCAGGCAGCAAGAGTGGTTTTAGAAAAGTGGAAGAAGAATGAATATGGTGAAGTGGACAACTGATTTTTACTGAGATCGTCTAGGCAAGAGGAGATAGTGGCTTGGATAAGGATAAGGCAATGGAGATAGGTGAGTGAGGTCAATAAATAATTGGAAAAGCAAATAGTTAAGATAGAGTAATTGGTTAAAGTTGGAATGGTTGGCCATGTCAGAATATTTTTACTTATTTAAATCCCTCAAATTGGGCTGGGGATTTAGCTCAGTGGTAGAGTGCTTGCCTAGCAAGCACAAGACCCTGAGTTTGATCCCCAGCACCCAAAATAAAAATTTTTTAAATCCCTCAAATTAAAACATACATCTGTTCTATCTCCAGTAGTGATGAATAGGTGATGTACAGCTTTCCATTTAATCTCTCTGATTAAATCACTTGCAGCTTCCTCTTTAGTCCTGATCCCTGTGATTTCCTTTCAGCCTTCATCTGACCCAGAATCAGGTATGGCACGGAACAGATCAAGCCCAAGAATTACCTTACAATCTCCCCTTTTCAAATACCATGATTTTAAAAAACAAAAATACAACACAATATTACATATTCATTCCCCAAATAAGTTGGGGCCCCTAAATATATACAAATGCTCTTTGTCTTTCCACCTCCTATCTATCCTCCAAGGCACAGTCTAATTTCTGTCCCTACCATAAATCTATCTAAAATGAATTAAACTCAGTCATTCTTAATATTCATGCTTTGATTCACCAAAAAGTCAAGAATTCTTACTATCTGAGCCACTGATTTGTTACTTAATTATAGTCAACATTATATCATCAATGGCAGAGTGAAAGAAGGCAACTCTTAAACCCTTTGCAGTCCATGATTTGCTTTTTTGTTCTCTCATTTTGTTTTTTCAGTCAGACTCCAAAGTTTTTATTTAACTTTCTGTGGGTGTATGTGTTATATCCTCATCACAATTATATAAGAATGATCTGACTTCTAAGTTGTTGTGTCTCTTACAACATACAGTGCAGAACTTTAAATTTTGACTAAATGAACAATGCATGCTAAATATTTATGGTTGTTCCAAAAATATCTATGGAAGAGGCTACTAAAAGTTTGCCTTTAGCTCCAACTCCCTTTCTTCTTACCCTGCCAACCTCTGCAGTAAAGAATGCTGGCTCTATTGATTTGTCATATCTGCAAAAACACCTGTGATTAATATATAGTCAATTGGGAAAATTCATGTTAGAAAAAATGAAGTCAAACAACTAGCGACTTGATTTTGGATCAATAGTTTCACCTGGTTCTCTTGCTAAAATTAAAAAAAGAAAAAATTAAACTTTTTAACTTCCTCTTTCCCTTTTAATTTTTAGTGGAAACACTTAGAAAGGTGTCAAAAGGCAAGGATTACAAGAATGAAGAAAATAAATTAATATCGTACTATTTACTGTACATGAATATGAAAATTAGCCCCTAAAGGTAGATCTCTTCTGACTGACCATGCTATTTATGATTAACTTGGGGGTAAAGCTTGCTCACACCTATTCCAGTGTTTCTACAATATCCTCCTTTGTTTCAGTACTTTGCTAGCCTGTAACCTAACTTCAGCACTAGTGTGAAAACCTGAGCAAAAACCAGAATCAAGTAAACCAGGTTAAGATTCTGTGACCTGCTGTGTTCCTGTCTATTTCTTCGTATTATGAGAGGCCAAGCACAGACGTGTGTAGTGTTTAGCTTATGCCAGGTGTTCCATTAGCATGTGTTGAATGCAAGCTTCTTACACTCAGCACTTGTAGTTCAGTGTTCTACTTGTGTCCTTGAGTATCCAGGCTTCACTGTTTTGAGAACATTAGCAATACTTATTAAACATTCCTCTAATTCAAGCAGATAAAAAGATTACTAGTTACTTAGCTTTGGCTAATTCCCAGGACACCTAATTTGTTACATCTACTTTCAGAGAAGCTTCAGATTTGAATATGAGTTAGTTAATTTCACAGTTTCTCACAGAGAAACCACAAGGTAGTCAAGCAAGTAGCAGTATGCAGGTTACGTATCAGCTGGTGGGGCTTTATGAGGAGGAAATTCATTTGTGAGATTGGAGGAGAAATCTGGATAATGAAATAAGGAGAGTGATGAACCAATCAGCAGGAAAAACTTTAAAAGCACTTGTGAGTTCTGCCTGAAGCCCTTAATTAACCACATTCTCTACCACACAGAGCAAACCCATCTGGGCAGCCAGGAAAATAAAAACCCAGCATGTAGAATTCTGTGATGGGTCAATGCCAGCAAAGTGGTAGGTCAAGCTCTGAAGATTTTAGAAGTCCTAGAAAACAAAAATCAAAGGCAATGGTGAGGCTGGAGGTAGAATGTCCCCAAACTTAATTATGAATTAATGAGTCCCATTTCTTCTAGCTCCTACTCACAAGCCTCAGTGGCTTTGAAAAGAGGGATGAAATGGCTGTAAAAATGTATATCTATCAGCTGATATGTGATATGTTGGCACAAAATTCCCAAGTTATTCTCTAAGTAAATAAATCCAGGCACAAAATCATTTGCTTTGCCCTTGGGAAGCCAGGCACTTTTGTGACTGCTTGGAGAATAAGCCAAAACTGTTTCTAACAAAAGCATTTACTTAGGGCCTTTGTACTGACACAGCCTCGGTGCAATCCAAAATCTTATGTCAATTTGGTCTCAGGACAAAGACAAGGCAGAATATGTTCCTGCTGTTTGGGGGCGGGAAAAAACAATGTCAGTCTGTGTTTAATAGTGCGGACATATCTGGTCGAAAAGTGATCATTGCAATCTACAGAAAGATTGTTTACTAGATACTCAGTACCATATGATATTATCACTCATCCCAGTTCTTTAAGGAAAATACCACTTTATCTTCATTTTGCGGTTGTGGATACCGAGGCTCAGAGAGGTTAAGAAACTCGCCTCAGGTAGTTACAAGGCTGACAATATTGAAGCTACAACATACTTGAGGTCCACTGAGCTCCAAACACAGCGCTTTGCTATTCTATGACACTAGTTCTTCGCCTCTGTAACATTTATCTAGGACAGTCTGCCTACTGATACTCTGGGAAAAGAAAATACTGAAATATTTACCCTGCATGGTTACTATGAATTAAATACTCAAAATAGTGGGGTCTCGGTGATGAAAGTCCATGAATCATCTAATCCAAGAACCTATGCTAAAAGTTTCTTAAAAGAACTTTTACACAGTTTTTAAGAGGTAATTTTTCAGAGACAAATAGTCTTAAAGTCTAAGAATATCCCCGTATAAGGCAGTATTTTCTCCTTCCTCGAATAAAGAGCTTATATTTTAAGTGCCTTCTGTGGGCTAAGCAGAGCTAAGCTAACCAAGATTGCCTAAGGAATCCCTATGATAATCTTACAAGGCAGGCACTATTATCAAAACCCATTTATAATAAACTCATCTGTAAATAAGAAAACTGAGGTTTAGAGTAGTTAGTTAAGTAACAAGAATGTAAATCCAATTTATTAATGTGGGTTGTAAGGTACAAAGAGGCACACAGTGTGGTAAAGTGAAGTAAATTAGTAAATTCCTATTATTCTCCGGCTTCACACCAGTGGATAGTTTTTGTGCCTAATTTCAAGTCTATAGAGGGGTGCCCAAGAACACAATTGTTTCTTCGCTCTAAAGTATGTCCAAGCTGTTTCTCTTCGGTTTCCTAGAGTCAGAACATCTGGGAGTAACTAAGGCAATATGGTAACTATGATGTATTGAGTCTGTATTCGAACACCTGCAGTGAAAAACAGTCTTACAGCTTGTTCTACTTACAGTGAGCTCTGACGATCAGAGCACCACACTTGTATTCAGCGGAGAGTGCAATTCATTTAAGAACTTAAGAACTGCCCACTTGTATCTCTTGTAGTTCAAGGGCAAAAATCCATGCAGATGAAGTGACATTACCACAGCAGAGGTTTAATGCTATTCATTGAAGCCAAGTGATCTTGAAGGAAATTGAAAGATATTCTTTTTCAAGGACAGTTTTAATAGCTGAAGGAGTATAATGTTTTATATCCAGTCAACCATCCAGCTACAGACAACTTGTCACACTAAAGTGCTTAAACTTTTTTTTAATATTTCAGTCACATTTTGAATGTATAAGAGCTGAGAGTGACCAAGAAAGTTAGGAGCTTTTTTTTTTAATCACATTTGCGTTTAACTTGAAATTCTTTCTAATCTTATGATTTTTGTATGAATACTTATGCAATCCTGATAGATAATTAGATTATAAGCCTTAATCCAGGAATTGGCCCAATTTTATGCTCTCCATCAAAATGCGAGCTTTTTGCTGACCTTTGATCCATGTTAAACAAGTAATTGTTTTAACAGACTTAAAAGCCATGTATTTAAATTCTCACATTTGTTATGCCTACAGCATCGTGAAATCTGTAATTCTTATTTTAGGACAAAAGTTTGAAGACACAAACCTCATGACAAAATGGATATCCCATGTGAAATTTTTCATTTCGATTAAAGAGCAATAAAGTACCAAATGCCCCAAAAGGAAAGATAGCGAAAAGCACAAATGGACACTTTGGAACCAGCAGCCAGGCAGCCTTTCACATAGGTGTCTTCACATGGTTCCCTTGTCAACCAGCAAAGTGGAGATTACCATTCATTTTTACTGTGAAAGAACTTAAGGGGCAGAAAGACCAAGTAATATTTTCTGCATCACATAACAAAAGTAGTTCTCAAATCAGGTCTTCAGATAAGACCTCTTCTCTAATTAAAGAAAGGCTGGCATGCAACTACCCCGAGGAAAATAGAACCACTTTCCTCTTTTCTGCCCATTTCTAGCAGGCTCAATCTCTCCCCAGGTATATACCTCAGGAATTCAAGCGAGCACCAAAGTCTTTTGCTTATACTTAGCATTCTCAGCGCCAGTTCTAAGCCATTAAAATAATGCCATTAGTTCCACCAAATTGTCCTCAGTCCATTTTGTTCCTTTCTGCACAGTCATGTCTCAATAAGCAAAATAAGGCCTCTTTGTGAAAGAATCTTAAATTACAGTCTTAATCCAGCTCTGTAAATCTCAGTCTCTGAAAAATGAGATGTAAAGTTTAAACTATCTATGCACGGCTTGAAAAACAGTGGTTGCCCGTTTCAGCCAGCTCAGTTCCTACCAGTGCTCTTTCCTAAAAGTTGTATTTCTCATGAAACTCCTTTGCGTTCACTCTTGGAAGTGACCCCTTTATCGTTCTTGTCTCCTGGGACTCTTTGATCTCTTGTCCTACAGCTCTGACTCACCGCCTCTTCCCATTTGTGTCTCCTTTAGCCTTTCTCTTTTGTTTCATGACATATTATTTCTCCATAAAAGCTTTAAAATATATGAAGTAATATATGGGTTGAGTTTAAAAGACCAAATAAAACCACAAGGCTAACAACCTCAAAAACAGTCTCTTATTCCAAGTCTGCCCAGCTCAAGGTCCCACTCCTCAGAAGCAATCACATTGAAATATTTTGATTCTTTTGATATTAAGTAATGAAAACTTCACATTTAATACCATAATTAGTATTATTATACAGAAGACAGTTGGAAGGTAGCTAAGTTGTAGAAAGCTTGACTATCGTACGCGAGGTCCTGGGTCCCAGCCCCAGCACCATACACACACACGAATGAACACACACACACACACACACACACACACACACTCACATACAAGCAGAGGAAAAATCATTTTGACCCAAATCTCGAAGAAAGTCCAGAAGAAACCATGTTGCCACAGTTCAAATTACTACTCAAATCTTCCAAATGAAGATAATTCAAAATATGATGAATGTGAGGTCAATTGCTATATTTAAATCTCTATAATAATAGAAGCCAACCATGAATTACACATTCTGTGTGTAATTTTCTATTTTAATTTAAATTGTAAATACCTAGACTAATACATTGATGAGTTTGAATTTCTACATAGTCACACAAACTTGATTTTTCACAATACATTTCATTTTCAGTTATCTTCATAAGATGAATTATGAGAAATCAAATAAGACCCACTTCTCTTGAAAATAAAATCAGGCATCATCAAGATTATATTATTGATTACACATGTAAGATGAGGGAAAGTATGCTGTAGATTCCTATTTAAACACATTTTTGACTCTTAAATGAAGGATATATGACAAAGATGTGAACTAGCCAGGCTAAATGTAGCATACACAAACTTAATACATGAAAAGTAATAAAGAGCTCACTCAGTCCTTCACCCCACTCACTCAGCTGGCAAGAGCCAATCTTGTTGAAGCTGCTGGTACCTGGCACAGGCCCTTTGAGCCTTACTGCTTCAGTCGATTTGGCGCAACTTCCACCTGTGCAGCTTCTGTGACAGCTCTTTAGTGGGGCTGTTTTAGCCTGAAGCGGAGGATGTTTGCTTGGCAGCTTACAATGTGGCCTGAAAGTGCCATGGAACTAGAACTCCTAACAGCGGCTTTCAAAACACAAGTAAACCAAAAAACAAACAAACAAACAAACAAAACCAAAACAAAGAAACAAACAAAGAAACACAAATGCCCCAGTTCTCTTACGTCTCAGACAAGAAAACTCTGAAGCATAGATTTTACACTGTTTCAGACTTTCCCCACAACGTTAAGCACCACACACTAGATTTTATACTTTGTTGGTGGTCTTCTCTGTCTCACTTTTCCACTCCACTACTGATATTTCCTGTTCTTCCCAAAGAAATTACTTATACTTGTTTCATTGCCTCTCAGCATATTTCTATAGAGGTCCAAACTAAACAAAGGCCAACTCCTTTACTAAATTCTGGTCCTACAATCTCCCATTTCACACTCACTTCCATTGAGCTGCTCTCTTTCTAGGAGCCAGTTTTCTCTCTGTCTAGGAAGAAACCTTCCGGCATCCCTTTCTAGCTGTCTTCTTTACCCCCTCTCCCATTTTCTTTCCATTCAATTTATAGAGTGGTCTACACATGTGGTGTGATCAAAAAATGTAACTAAGGTTTAAATAAAGATTGTAAAATTTATTATAGTAAAAGACACATTGTCATTAATCTCCCTCGAAACATGTCCCCTTGATTCGAACACATCTATCCCATTGTTCTTGAATACTTTCTGAAGACGTTCTGGAAGTTCTCTTTTGTCAGTGTCTTTCCGTGGTTCCCTAGATGTTCTGAATCAATTCAAACTGTTTGTGGCAATATCTGTCAAACAAAAACATTACAGTGTGTCCTCAACCACCTTATTCACCAAATCTGTGATTTCTGGCTCTTCTCTGAAGTCAAAATGACTGTGAAAGTCAAACATTTGGAATTGATTCAGAACATCAGTGCAGCAATGGCAAAACAACTAAAGACACTAAAGACAAGCAGACTTTCAGAACTGTTTTAGAAAGTGGCCAGAATTATGCGATAAGTGTGTTTGAAGTGGGGAGAGTATTTTGAGGAGGACAAAAAGTAATGTGTCTTTCACTATAATACATTTTCTAAAAATTTAAATATTCACCATATCTTCCATTCAGATCACCTATGTTCTGATCAAATTGTCATTTCTCCATCTTTATGAATTGCAATCTGGCTTCTTTACTCATCTCTCTATTGAAGGTCTTTTTGGTAAACCTTATCAATGCTAAGTCCAACACTTTTCTGACCCTAGTTTACTTCTTCATTGTATATGTGATGCTACAGAAAACATCTTCAGGGTTCATTTACCTTGACTTTTATGTTACCATTCTCTTGTTTTTCCTCTTATATTTCTGATAATTCCTTTTCAGCCTGCTTTGCTGTGATCTACTCTTCTATAGGCAATTTAAATACTGATGTTTCCCAGGGTTATCTTTGCTGATATCTCTTTTGCTAGGTAATTTCAGGTATTGCCATTGTTTTAACCATCACAATATTCTAGCAATGCTCAAGTGAATATATTCAGGACTGATGACTTCTAAGTTTATACACATAGACCAACCTCATTGGACATACTAACTAAATGCTTACAGACAGCTAAATTTCATATACCCAATAAATGTTAGTTTAAATATGCCACAATTTGCACCTTATGTAGTGAAACCTGCAAATGCCCAATCACAGATTCTCTCTCAGGGTCCATGATCAATCAATTAACAGATGAATTTTACCTCGCAAATCTCAAATATACTCTCTCCTTTCCATCTACATTATCACAGAAGAAACAAATTTAGAAACAAATGTATAAATCACATTATATATTTCAAATCTGGTATTTCAACTCTATCATTATAGGAGCTCATTATAATTCCATATTAGCTCCCTAATATGGTATGACAACTTCCTCTTTGGGTTCCTTATGTCTAGGCTTTATAACCACCAATTCATTCTCAATTTTGCCACTAAATGACCCTTGTGTAATAAGAGCGACTATATCAATGTTAGGCTCACTAGCACATAAACAGTAAAGTTTAATCTTCTTTACATGTCATATAAGGACTTTTATTATTTGGTTCTGCCTATTACTTGCTGTTTGGAATACCTTATAGTTCTCTGCAAATATTCAGCAGTGGCTCTCCTTAGCTTTTGAATTTCAGCCATTGCATCCATCTGGAAAGCCTTTCAACCTTCTTATCTGCCCATTGACATCCTATTCATTCACTAAAATCCTCTTTGTGCCTGCCACAAAGTCTGTGACCTGCCAGACTGAATTAATCACCATGTCTTTGATTCTACTTCTGTTCCTTGTCTGTTTCTCTTTTACCATGTGTATCATACCACCTTTTGTTTGATAGCTTCTGTGGCTAGATGAACACCCTCCTACCTACAACCAACTCAGGACCTTCTATCAAATGCAGATAGTAACATATGGCCTCCTACTTTGGAGCACTTTATGTTCTGGTCAGTTAATCATTATGTTTTGAATTCCCATCTATTCTAGACTATGTGTTCCATGAGGACACATGTTTTCTTCACGGCTGTCACCCCACTGCTATGCATTACATCTGCCAAAGGAAGTATTCAATAAATATCTGTTGATTAGTTGGCTAACTCCTTATATTTTATTAATCTCCTTATACAAGAGTTTGGTAGGACTGCCCCATGGTAGGCATCAATAAGTGTTATTGAAAATCAGTTACACTATCCATATTACATGGGAATCAAATCAAGTATTTTGGGACAAGAAATTTCATTTTCTTTGCAATTTTTTACACGTTTTGGTCTTCTAATAACTGTTTTTATTTATTTATTTATTTATTTATTTTTTTTTTTGGTGCCAGGGATCGAACTCGGGTCCTTGTGCTTGCAAGGCAAGCACTTTAACCACTGAGCTAAATCCCCAGCCAATCACTGTTTTTAGAATATCATTAAATCAAAAAGTCCAGTGATGAATTAGCCTAAGAATAGCAAGAATGGCAAACAGGTTGCTTTTGTCATGCCAATTTGAATGGGTTTATGGTAAAAGCTTTAAGCTTTAGGGTGAGACAGATTCTGAGGTCATGTTTGAGCTCAGGGCAAAGTACACATTGATGAATTAGCACTAATTTATGAAGTTGGCAAGAAGGAGGCAGCCACAGAGGTGCTACACGGCTGCTAGCCCTTTGTGAGCCAGGAGGGTGGGGGTTCAGCAACAAGTCGTACTGCACCCAGAAGACCAGAAAACCTGGTAACTGGCTCACTCTTTTTTTTTTTTTTTTTGGCTCATTATTTATTATGATGTCGCTCCGCTGTTCAGTCTGACTGTAGATGACTTTAAAGCAACAAGTCCTGTTTCTTATTTCTATAATATCTGACACCTAACTCTCTGAAATAACACTAACATATTGTCCTTTGAAATTAAGTACAAATATTTGAAGCCAAATAAGTAAAAAAGGGCCTTTAAGTACACCAGCAAGTCTCTTAGGATGACCAAGATTTATATAAATTCTGTTCTAAAGTATATGTTCCTACCTTATATTTAAATATTGCCTTACATTTTAAAAGTTCTTTCTCCTCCTGACGAGGATTCTGAAGAATTACACAACTGAATCACAGTAGTAAGAAATAACTGCTACTTTGGTGTTATTAGTTCACAGAGTATTTTCTATTAGCCACACACGACTTTTTCACCTGATTTGACCTTTAAAAATACGCCATCTGGATTTTGCTTCAAGATGCAAAGGTGTTTCGATTTTTCTCTATTCTCTCAAATGTCACATTTTAAAATAATTCTTAAGGGGGGAAATCCTTTAGCTGGAAATGTCAGTGCTGCCCCAACTAAGCAGCACAGCGGACCAGTAATGCAAAATGTGGAGGACACCGAGAGCAAACATCGTCCTCAGCTCTCAAGCAGAAAGCAGGCCGCAGCGAGACAAGTGCCGCTTCCATGTAAAGGGTTGTCGAAATGTCATTTTGTTTGAGGCAATGAAATCTGAGATCGCAGGACTTGAAAAAAATAAACCAAAACCAGGTAATATCCAGACAGATCATCAGGGAGCGGGTCTGCCAAAGTGGACTGGCTCTGCGGAACGGTCCACAGCATCACTGCCGATTTCACAGAGACCATCAGAGGTAAACAGGGTGATAGGGGGACAAAAGACAGCCGTCCCCATGAGGTAGGAGAAAAGCATGGTTAAAGCTGGCTGGGAAAGTAGGCGTGACCTGGTAATTACAAAATCCCAAACAGATGGCAACTTCTCGAGAATGGCCTAGACCTGAGGTGCAAAATCCTAACACTGTCTCTCAGGACCCAAATGTAAAAGTTCCCATGGGAGTAGAAGTTCTCACGGATTTTCCTGAGATTGAGAGAGCACAGAGAGACCCATTAAAGAGACAGACAGGGCTACCGTATCTTTTCATGATAGCATGTACCACATTTCTCAGGCGCAGTACATATTTTTACTTTCTTTTTATTGTTATTTTCTTTTTTTCTTTTTCTTTTTTTTTTCTTTTTCTCTGTTTGACTGGAACTCGCTCTACAGAGCCAGTGTCTCACAATCTCCATTTTACCTTTCTAAATAAACTTTATCATCACTTTTGCTCATTCCATTCAGTTTTTTGTTCAAGGAGGGAAGGACCTGGAATTTTAACTCTGCGAGGAGGAACGAGCAATCCAGAACCTGGTAATGTTAATTTGTAATACAATTACCCAACAACACCCAGACCATGATGCTAAGAGGTTTTGCTAAAAACCATACCAATTTGCAAAAGAATTAAAGTCCAATGCCTAAGAGTAAAATTTAAGACCATTTAACATAATACAAAAGAACAGATTCTACAAGGAAATCTCATAGACACAAAAACATTATAATTAACTATAGAAAAGACTCTGAGACATTTGATTTGAAATATATGATTATAGAATATGACAAACAGTGAGTAGTCAAAGTTCAAGAAAAGAAACAGAAAAGAGGAATAAAAACATGATTAATGAAAGTTCCATTGAAAGCACAGAAGTAAAATAAGCATAATTGAAAATAGAGCCAGAGGTGTAGTGGAGAGGCATGAAGGCATAAAAAAAGGAATAAAAGATGTAAACATGATTATAAAGAAGAGGGTAAGTGTAGACTATAAAGGAAATCTGGCTTAACTGTAATTGGTGTTGCTGAAAAAGAGAACATAAAAAAAATAAAAGAAATATTCAAAAATATAAAAGAAGAAAATAATCCTGGAATAAATATTTGAAACCGAAGATTAAAAAAAAGACATACTTTTCCTTAAGAAAGCCTGAGAAGGCACAGATGAAGTTGCTGAACTCCAAAGATTTAATATATTTTATAAATATATACTTATAAAAAGCAAGGAAAATAAAAAATCATATTGATCCCTAACTTCTTTTTAGCAACATTAAGTATGGACTACTGTGAAACAAAATAGACACAATTTTAAAGAGAAGAAAATGTCCCCCAAGAATTTCATAACTAGCTCAAATATTCTCATTTTCTAGCTGCCCTTAGTGCATGCTGTGTAAGGGGTTCATTATAGGGGGCTCCTTGAAGTCCAAACAAGGAGGGGAGTTTCATTCTGCAGTTGGTGAGGTGCTGTTGAGTCAACATGTAGCCAGACAAATATTGCATTTGAGGAAGATTAATTTGGCAGAAAGCTTTCTCTAGGATGAATGATAGAGAGAGCACAGGTAGAGGGCTATTCATAAGACTAAGTGAGAGGGAAGCAAAGGCAGGTTGAAGTAGGAAAGAAGAGCTGGAGAAACTATTGAAGATTTATTCCAGGAGGGTAGAAGGAACAGTTTGGAAAATGGCTGAAAATGAAAGATGAGAAAAAGGGGAGGGGATTTCTAAATCTCAAATCTGTTAGGGAATGGTTACTAGAAATTTCCTCATTCTTTCAGGACTCTTTGTAGGAGTTTTGTAAATGGCTTTATTGGTGAGGCAAATGTATGCAGGATGAGGCTTAAGTCAGGTAACCAGGACACCAAAGATTTCTCTAATCTAGAGTAGGTCCCTAGACACTAAAATAGGAGAGGGACACTCAATTGCCAGCGTTCTCATTTTAGTTCCAGACATCCCTGGGCAATGCCTATAGACTCCAAACATAAAATCACATAGGGCTCCAGGAAAAACAGGGGCTTGCAGGCTACCCCATGATGAGATCATCTCTCCTCAAAGCAGGAGCAATTACTCCATGAGGGAAACCAAGGCCCTTTCTGAGAAAAGGCAGTCAGCTCATGGGAACCAAATTGCCCCTAAAGCCACAGGGTTTTTCCAAAACTATTGAAACCAAAACTGAGATAATGATCGATTAGCATCACATCTACTCCTAGAGAGCTAGCTTCCTGCTTTTGTGAGCAAATCAGTCTGAAACCCTACAACAGAGTGAGCCCTCATCTGCTACTCAAGCTGGGGTCTTTTCTCTGCCTGATAAAGCTGCATTATGCCTCACACTGATTTGCCCTAAAATTCTTTCTTCTATGACAAAAGTCAAGAACATACTATGTACTCTGTGAAGAGCAAAATTGAGGTTCCCATTTCCCCTCTGGGGACATCTTCCAGATCTCATCTTGTAACCAAAGGAGATCAAGGGTGCAGGGGTGTGTACTGTGTAAGGGTCCCAGAGAGGTGGGTTCCTGAGAGAGTCTGGAAGACATTACTCAGCTATGACAAGGTGAGGGACCCAGGCTGCCTGGATTTCACTCAGTTCACTCTAACTGCACATATGCAGGGCATTCTCACACCCAGTCTCAGGCAAGGGGGCATCCAAGTTTGATTTGAATTGTGATCTTGGTTTGCAGAATGCCTTGAGCCAAGGAAAAGATGGTGCCTTGCATTTGGTCATAAGAATGTGCTTTGAAAGCAAAGCCATCTAGTCTTCAATTCCACTTCTGCCACTTACTGAGTGACATTAGGCAAATGACTTAATTCCACTGAGCATGCCCTGGATATTAATATCGCATAGGCTTCTTGTGAAGATTTCATAAGACCAAAAAGTACAACAGATAGCAAAGCGCCTGTGACACATAAACAAGTGACAGAAGGGCACCTGGTACCCCCCGCCACCTCCCTGTGCCTGTGGTACCACAATCATTTCCAATTCCCACAGCTATTTCTCCTCTCACTTCCAAGGGTTCCTTCCTCTCTCCATTTCCAGCCATGGAAGTTCTTTCTCTTTGTACTCTTTCCTGAGTCTCTTTCTTCTCCTAAATTTTGTTCGCCATTCTTCTTAGTTGGTGAACGTCTATCTCCCCTGAGATGTTTTGCTATTCTGCTGCTCCTCCTCCTAAGGAGTTATGACCAAAAAGACTTAGGATGAGTCAAAGTATGAAAACTTTCCTCCCTGATTCCAGAGCAGTTCAGGCTATCATCACCTACAGTTATGAGGAGACATTTGCCTTTTTGAGGGTGTAAGTAACTATTTTTCTAAAGTCCACCAAAAGACAGGAAACTGGTAATTTCCACAGAAAGCTCTCACTGTGGACAAATAAGACAGTCCTTACAAATGTTAAATATACAGACCCTGAAACATTATCTTCTAAACCACTGTGCACTGCATAGGAATCTGCTCTGAGCCACAGAGAGCAACTTGTGAGTGAAGGTCACATGAGGCCGTCACACCAGTCAGAAGGTGCTTTCTAGTCCGCACTTCTTTTGTGGGTCCGGGATGGGAGTACTCTCAGCCGGCAGAGGCAGCTTCTCTTTCATTAAGGTTGGCAAGTGACTCCAGCGCATTAGGACTGCCAGAGTGATGGTTTTACCCAACGACATGGTCTTGCTATCCTTTTATTTATTTTTATTAAACTTCATGTTTTTCTATTAGTACATACTAGTCACACATACAGATAGCATTCATCATAGTGAATTTGTACCTGTACATAATACACCTTAATTCTTTTTTTTCCCATTCCTCTCCTCTCTCTTCAACCCTTCTTCCCTTCCCCAGTTACAAAAGCTTTGTTTCTATTTTTTGCCTTCCATTCTCTTTTTTTTCCTTTTCCTTTCCTTCCTCCACCCCTCACTCCATTATGTTCCTTATTTACACTTTGGGTTCCTCATACCTGAGAAAAAATGTGACATTAAACTTGTGTGTCCAATTTATTTTACTTTAGATTATGGTCTTGAGGTGCATCAGTTTTCCTGTTACAAGTGACTCAAGTTTATCCTTTATGGCAGAATAGTACTTCATGGTATATAAATACCAGATTTTCTTTGTCCATTTATATTTTTATGGGCAAAAGAGATGTTTCCAAGATTTAGCTATTCTAAATTGTGGTGCTATAAAGTGAGTATGCAAATATCATTGTAGTATGTTTTTAACTCTTTCAGGAAGATACCTAGAAGGGGAACACCTGGGTCAAATAGAACCTCTAGTTTTAGTTTTTTGAGGAACCTCCACACTGATTTCCATAGTGGTTGTACTACTTTACACTCACAACAGCAATGAACAAGTGTTTATTTCTCCCACAGCCTCACCAGCATTTGTTATTGGTTGATTTCTTCATGGTAGACATTCTTTCTGAAGTGAGATGAAATCTCAAGGTCATTTTAATTTGCATTTCTTGAATGACTAGTGATATTGAGCATTTTCTCATATATATATTTGCTCTTTGTATTTCTTCATCTGAGAAATTCATTTTAGATTCCCATTTTTGGATTGGGTCTTTAAATTTGGGGGGTCTGATTTTTTTGAGTTCGTTATATATTCTAGATATTAATCCTTTGTCTAAGGAGTAGCTGGTAAAATTTTTCCCATTCTGTGTGTTGGCTCTTCACTGTGTTGGTGGTTTCTTCTGCTGTGCAACAGGTTTTTAATTTGATGTGATCCTAGTTGTTGATTTATTGTAGTATTTCATGTGCAATCAGGGTTTTGCTCATAAAGTCTGCCTACACTTATGTCTTCGAGAGTTTTACCTATTCTGTCTTCCAACAGATTAAGTATTTCTGTTTTTATATTTAGATCTTTGACCCAGTTTGATTTTAGTTTAGTTCATAGTGAGAGATATGGGTCTAGGTTCAATTTTTGGCACAAGGAAAGCTATTTTCCCCAGCACAATTCCTTAAAGAGGCCGTCTTTCTTCCACTGAAGGCATTCAGCTCCTGTGTCAAAGATAAGGCAGCCAAGTGTGCTTGGAGTTGTTTCTACATCTTCATTCTGTTCCACTGATCCCTGGGTCTGTTATTTTGACAGTACCATGCTGGTTTGATCATGGTAGCTTTGTAGTATAACTTCAAACTGGGGACTGTGATGCCCACTGCCTTGCCCTTGTTGCCCAGAATTGCTCATGCTATTCTAAGTCTCTTCTGGTTTCATATGAATTGTAGGATTGTTTTCTCTAGTTCTGTGAGGTAGGCTATTGATATTTTGGTTGGGATTGCATTAAATCTGTACAATCATTTGGGAAGTATGGCTGTTCTCATTATATTGGTTCTGCTTATCCAAGAACAGAGGATATCTTTCCATTTTCTGATATTTGCTTCAATTTCCTTTTTCAGAGTACTATAGTTTTCAGTGTATAGGTCTTTCACTTCCTTTATGAGATCAATTCCTAAGTTTCATTTTTGTTGACACTGTTGTGAAAGGTGTTGTTTCCCTAATTTCTTTCTCAGTGAGTTTGTTATTTGTGTACAGGAATGCTATTGATTTTTGAGTGTTTACTTTGTATCCTGCTGTGCAGCCAAATTTGGTAATTAATTCTAAGAGGCTTGGGGCTGGGGATTCAGCTCGGTGGTTAGAGTGCTTGCCTAGCAAGCACAAGGCCATGAGTTCAATCCCCAGCACAAAAAAAAAAAGAAAAAAGAAAAAAATTCTAAGAGTTTTTTGGTGGAGCTTTCAGGTATTCTATGTAGAGTATCATGCCATCAGCAAATAATGATGATTTAACTTCTTCCTTTTCTATCCATATTCTTTTTATTTCCTTCTCTTGGCCTAGATACTTTTTATTAAGCAACATAAATCACAAACAGAAGTCGCCGCTAAAATTCTTAATGCTGTGTGAAGTGAGAACAAGGCTTGAAGTTGCAAAATATCAGTATCACTGAACACAGCCTCATAGTCTCTTTCACATGCTGATACCGTGTGTTTCTGGATGCATTTTCAGTTTCTTGGAGACAAGACCTTTCCCTCTAACTCCAGGATAAAGCTCTTTCATCACTGGGAGCTCAGGCGATATGCTCTGTCCTGGCAGGGGGCAGAGAGGGCGATCAGAGAGAGACAGACAGCATTTTGTTAATTGTTCTCCAGGCCCCTGCTGGGCTGTAAGGGAACTCATTTCTGGTAGCAAGGGAACTCTGCCTCCTGCTTGGAATCTGTTTTCTTGGCCAATATGTTCAGCTAAACTTTCAAGGACACTTTTCCTGTTTCTAAATTCCCAGACAATATTAAAGAAGGAAAGGACATAGAACATCTGATTTTAACATATTCTCTCTCTCTTTTCACATTGTTAACAGATCTTTTCTCTTAAACTGGACTCACTGGTGGCTGGGGGTGGGGGGGTCTTCTGTAGAAGACCTCATGGGATCCTGTGCAGTGAGGCTTAATATTGGTTTATTTTTACCAGATATTGTCGCCACTTCTTCCTTTAAGACTTCTCTGAGGCCCTTCTGCAAACATAGTAAGAATCCACCTACCTACCTAATCATTTATTCGATAAACATTTATTGAGCATCTACTATGTGCTGGGCCCTGTCGAGGTCACTGGAAGTGCAGAAATGAATAAATTGTAGTTTCTCAAGACAAAGAAACATAGTAAAAAATTATGTTCTACTATAAGAAATCCCAAAAGATATAAAGAAAGTGCTGGGGAACCCAGAGGAAGAAGTAATTAGTTGTACCCAAATGGTGAGATGATGGAAAGATTCCCAGGAGAGTTTATATTTAGGCAGGGATTTTTTTCCTTTGTTTTCCTTTAATTTGAGGTCATTTTTCTTCTTCTTTTAAAAACTGACAAATAAAAAAGTGTATATATTTACTGTCCGCAACATGCTTCGAAATGTGTATAAATCTCTGAATGGTTAAATCAAGCTAATTAACATCTGCATTGCTTCGCATACCATTTGTGATGAGAACCCTTACAGTCTGCTTCCCCTCCCCCCAGTTTGTTTTTTCCACTCCCATTTGATTCTCTTCACAGTACCGATACTCATTTAATGACCTACCTGTTTAATGACTGTTAGGTCTGAGGCGCGATCTTCCAACTTACTGACCTGCTGCTCAGACTTATGACTCCCCCCTCTTTTTTTGAACAGTTCTGTACATCTTGTTTATAGAGCTTCAATGTCTTTTCTTTGTACAGTACGACTTATTTATCAGTACTGTAATTTTTGCTGATCGTACTGTACAGTGCAGTACTGTAGTTTTATGTTCTGTTATACACTTCAGTACTGCATGTAAGAGTTATGTAAATAACAGCGAACTCATCAAGTTGGAGTTTCCTTTGACCATTTCTTTGTTTTGAATGTGGTGATGTACATACTATATACAATTCCTCTTTTAGCAAAAAATTCATTTAACGACCTAGATACAGGAATGAACTCAGTCATTAAACTAGGTTGTCTTACTTGGGTCACTCTGTGTCTCAGTTACCACCACACCTCACTACACTACTTCTTGAAGACGGGGGCCCTATCTGTACAATTCCTCACTGAATTCTTAATGGAAAAAAAGTACTAAACAAAAGAATTAAGGTCACAGGATGGCAAATGAGAAGAAGAAGAAGGATTAAAGAGATCAAGTTTAAGGACAGCCTGGGAAGGACACTAGGCCCATTCCTGGGTTTGTATCTGGGGGAATATCCTCCAGTGGAGATGCAGAACTAGTTGAGTTGGGGGAGGGCAGCTGGGAGAGCCATTCTGACTACCCAGCATCCCAGGACAGAAGCAAAGCCAAGTAACAGAGGAAGTTCCCAGTAGGAGTTCTGCTGGTTCCTGAGGAAGGAACCAACCAAGTCAAACCAGGTCCAAACCAAAACGTGTGGGATCCAGCCACAGAGAAGGCCAAGTCCACCTTCTGAAGTGCAGACACAGCTAACCTGACTACTATGGTCAGGAGCAGCCCAAGTTTTGAGTTCTAACCTTTCTTTAATCCATCTACTCATTGGTAATTTATTCAAAGTACATGACCAGAGATAGGCAGTATGTTATACTGACTAACAGGGCAAAGTCTCCAGACAAAATGATAAAGTTTGGATCCCATCTCCTGCCATTATTAGCAGTGAGATTTTGCGTAAGCTTCTGTGCTTCAGTTTACTTGTATGTCAGAGAAACTCTAGTAAGATATTTCTTGGTGAAGAACCCTCATAGTCACTAAAATTTATGATGTTAATGACTAAATAACCTGAGACACGGCCAATTCTTTCATAGTCTAGATCTTCCCTTCCTCCTTGGGAGACCCCCTTAGGTTCTCCCAGGAGATCCATCTTGCCTCACAATGTCCAGCAGAAGGCCGTGTCCTTTGTAGTTGGTGGTTGTTTCCTGTTCAAGAAATGCTCATCGGATGAGTATGACATTCCTACACAGGAGTAAGCTATACAGAAGGGTTACGTTTCTTCCAGACAGAAATTTTCATATTTCTTCGCTTTTCTCATGGGATTCCTGCCAAGTGTCATGAGCATGACACCCTGAAGCAGAGAACGACAGAACTTGAGGTCACCGTCTCATGGAGCACTCTCCATCTCTTTCTCACATTTGCCTTGTACGCTGTTATTGCTTCTTATTTTAATCCTCATCCCAGCACTATCCTGTTCTTCCTATCTGCCCATGCGTCATACAGCCACATCAAATTGTAGGAGGTCAGTAAGTCTTATTACACATTCCACTAAAACAATCCTCCCTACGGGACACTGGCCAAATTATAATGTGCATAACTGGTTGCCATCTTCTTATCCTCTGTCTCCCACATTATATCTAAGGGCATAACAATCTCATTGGCTTCTTCCCTGTTAGGTTATTACGTGTTGTTAAATAGCTGCCATACTGTATGTTCCAGAACGGGCCATTTATCCTTCCACTACAGTTAAATGATAGGCAGATATTTAAGTAAGGAGACAACACTGGGAGCAGATGCTCTTCTCTCTATACATAAGGCACGCTTCCTTCCTTTTAGCCACTTGCCAATACGTGTAAATATGCTATGACTATTACACATCGATTTTTACCCTAGCCTTGTTTTCTCTTTCTCTAAAAAATCCATTCTTCAAAAGTAATTTTGATGCAAACATTCAAAGCTTTAGCCTTTTAGTGGACAAAAACAAGGCAGAGGAAAAGGGTAAGGGGGGTAGGTGGGCAACGTGGACTCATTGTAATCAACTTGAGCAGGAACGGCCAGCTGGACTGAGTTGGGCGTAGGGGACACACCTGAGGACTGTTGTCGACACAACATGAAGGAGAATGGAGAAGCTCTGTGCAACCGATTCTTCCAAAGGGAACTGGGCTGTTCTTGTCACAGGAGGAGCTCAAGGCCTAGTTGTCCTTGGGGATGGCTGCTGTTGGCTTCATGGGAACTCTGGTCTTCATCTCTGCTGTGAGTGTCGTACTCTGGTTCCCATATAGATTTCTTCAGTCTTTTAGTGCAGGCACAGACTTACACGGGACATTGCCATGGGCTTCCAGCCCTTGATTGGATGTTTTGGGTCTCCAGTGCATAGACAGATACTCAGCACTCTTCCTGCATTTGGCTTGTGTGTGTTAATGTTTTAATGTGTAAATGTCCTGTACTAAATCTGCTCTCTTGTAAACCACTGACTCTAGAAAAGTAATGAATACAGACAATGACACCTGTCTAGCTCTTTTGCACTCAGATTCTCTCTCTGATTTGAGGAGACTGTAACTTCATGAGCTTTGCATCCTTAATTCTACCTATAGCAATGGGGGAATCCTCCCACTGGTTCAGATATGGACTAGATTTCGGGCCCTCAACCCTCAGCTCTGGACCCATGTATGCTTTCATTTTTTCATTCAAAATGGCCCTTCCATGAAGACTTTCCAGGGGAAAGAGAGGGCCATATGTGAACTCTCCATACTTTCCAGTCCATTTTGCTGTGAACCTAAAAGTGCACTAGCAACTAAGTATATTAACTTCTCCAAAATGGCCATTATGTGGCCAATTATATATAAATTTGTTTACTTTTCCATGCCTGCAAAAGTGGTCTCTTTCTCATATTAGGGAGAGAAGGACTCCAGCAACTTTTTTTTTTTATCATTAGAGTCATTGTAACTATTTACTTAAGGTTTCCTTTTTCTAAGCTTTTAAAAAACTTTTAATTTTAATGTAATACAAATAGATATTTAAAAGAAAATATGAAAAATCACTCTTCTTTTATGAAAAAATAAAACAAAATTTCATAACAAAATAATGAGAGAATAACAATAGTTAATATGCTGTGGTCCATAATCTTGAAAGAATGCCCAAAATGTTGCTCAGAGTATTTACTGTAGACAAAAAAGACTGTCTCTTGCAAAAAAAGAAATACACAGAAAATAGCACAAAACTTTCTTTACAATGAACTAAGAGATATCTGTAGTATAAATGAAACAAATTAGCATATATAGTGAAATATTTTTGAAACAATTGAACAGGTGATCTGGAGAATTATTTTCATTTCTGCCTACTCCCATGTTTATTGCTCAATGTTTTCTAAGTATCATGTTTTCTGTTTTTAAAAGGTAAAGAAATATAAATTTATTTCATAACAAGTCGATTAAAAACGACTCTGTGAATTACAAAATTGTTTTGCTATGAGGCCTCTTGGGATAAAAACATTCTAAAGACAGGAACTGAGTTTACCACCACATGGGATGTTAGTCACTTCCAGCTTCTCCTTCACATCCCTGGAAAAATGCCAGCATCAGTGTTCCTCTGCTACCAGACCTGTGAGACGGTGCACTGCCAGGGCCATGAGGGGTGTGTGCTCAGGGGAGAAAAAGTCACCACTTGGCACCCCGAGAAATCATCATCACCGGAAACATGATGTGTAGCAAGAAGAAAGCTGACTAGTCGGTCTTCAGAAATGGGGCTCACAGTTCTTTATTTAGTACCTAACTTTATGTCATCCCTACAACAATTCCAGGGACTAAGAACACAAGGTTTGGGATCAGAAAATATCGTGATCAATTCCCAGCCCTAGCTCTTTCTCACTCGCTACGTGACTTCTGGTGAGTTACTTCTCTCTCTTTGCCTTGATTTTCTTATTTGCAGAGGGAGGTTATCAGGCCTAATCTGCATCTCTATGATGAGGAATGAATCAAATAAGATCTGCAAAACATTTAACACAGCATCTCACATGTGATACATGTTCAAATTCATTAGTTCTTTTAAAATATAGATAGATAGATATATTATCTCTACCAGAGAGAGAGAAGCTACTTTTGTCAAGTACTGCACCAATATTTTGGGCTAAAGCACGAAAAAAACCAAATAGAATTTCCATTCTATGGATTTTCACATTCCAAATATGATTATTATTTGTAATAATTCAGTGAGTTATGAGATACTTATTACTGGCCTCAGTTTACAAATGAAGATTTTGAGGTACAGGAACTCATTTCTCCAAATCACCTCAGTAGCAGGAACCCTGATCTTTACCAATCCATAGTCTACTTTTCTTGATACCAGTTGTACTGGGATAAATAAGATGACAGAGTTGTTGTAATGGTTGCATATTCATAACTTCATTATGCATATGCATGAGGGATAATATGATAATTCACACACACAGCCTCATTTATTCTATCTCTGTGCTGTGTAGCTGACCTAGTATAGCAGAAAAGCTCAGGATTTACAGTCAGAGGGGCTGAATTTAAATCCCAACTGCCACTTACTTCATACCATGTACCAGCTGCAAGTAACTTGATTTCTTAAACCTACCTGTCCACCTATACCATGAGGATAACAGCACACTGACATGGGGTATTCAGGCGCAAACGAGGTATGGGTTTGCAGGAACTTTGTAAACACTAATATATTGTGGAAGGAATGTTATCAGATGACCATTTCAGAGGCACTCTGTTTTCTCTCATTGCATCTTAGCCTCCAGTTATTATCTAGATATAACACACACTAAAAGCTGTGGTACTCGTCTTTTTATTATAATTATTTATGCATATTAATTGTACAAGTTAATGGCTTTCACTGTGACATTCTCATACGTGCATATACCATAGCACTACTCTCCAGAGCTTTTCTTGATTAGCGCACACCGGACTGCTGAGAACAGGGTGCAGGCCATGCCTTGCACAGTGGGCATCCGGCACAGGGGGCTCAGATGCTAACCGAGACCTCCCTTTCTGCTCACTAAGTTGTGTGTCCTAACACAAGATCGCCCCACCAATTTGCTCAGAGACACAATATAAACTAATAGTGTTTTATTTTGTGTTCTCCTTTAACTCTCCTTCTTCTGTTTCTGCTACTTAACTTCTTCATCCAACTTCCACTCCTTCTGACCTGAGCTCTTCTTACTTCTCCCTAACTTTCTGTATCAACTCATAGTACTTTAAAACATGGTAGCAGCCTCTCCCTGTCAGCCTCTCCTTGCCTATGTGTGTTTTCCAAACTTTGATGTATCCCAATCTGCTCCCTGTCTGCCAAAGAATGCCCACTCTTCAACTGCCTTTAAGACCTCAAGGAATAGCTCAGTGAGAAAAGCATCTTCACTCTAAGTCAGAAAAGTTCAGATAAGTAAAGGCAAAGGATTCAGAGGCTTTGGTGGGGTGATAAAAGCAGCTTAGAGTTATAGGAACCAAGGAAATTACTCTACAAACCAACATGTTGAATAACATCACACAGGACCGGCAAAGGAGAACCCACAAGATATTTTAGTTCTCAAATTTCTAATATTCAGTAAAATAGTGTCTGAATCAATAAATATATATGCACTTATTCCCCATTATAGGAAGATTATTTGTTTCCTTGCGACACTCCAGAGCAACCTGCAATATTCAAACAGTATCTCAGATTCTAAGGAGAAGGGCAGGTGGGAGGCTGGTGATAAACAGAGAAAGAAAAGAAAATGAGATAATTACTCCCTACTAATTTTTGATTCACTTTCCACTAAGGGCTGTAAAAGGAAATGGAAGAAGAAAGAAGAGTAGGAGGAGGCGAGAGTGAGAACTCAGAAGTAATTTACACCCACTCAGAGGTGAAGGGAAGGAATTCAATCTGATTAGGGGAAAACATATTTTTAAAAACTTTCCTCAATCCCTGTAACCTCAATCATAATGTGTACTATCTGCTTTTGCATTTTTGCATCTGTAGTTTCTGACTGCCTCCGCTTCTCGGCACAGCCACCTGGCTTGTCGAAAATAAACCACGGGTTGTGTTAACCTACAGGATTTACCCAACTCTCTGCTGCTCCTTTCCTTATCCAGAGCTTATCAAGCACAGGCAGGAGGGCAAAACCACAAAATGTTTAGGTGGAAACAACTGCAGAAGAATGGTGTGGCAAAGAGCAATCAACAAGCATGTCAGTCTCCAGCTTTTATCAAGAAAGGATGCACGCAGCAGTAGGACTTGCAACCTTTAAGCCGGAGGTGACTTGGAGCAGGGGAGAAACCTCTTTCTTATCTAGTGACCTGTGTGATCCAAGAACACAGCCAGACAGAATACAAACAGCAGATCAGCAGATCTTAGGGGCTGCAGGAAGAGAAATCCTGCAAACACCACTTAAGTAGAGGATGATAACGTTTCATTGATCTTGAAGTGCTCGATAAAAGTGAGAAGGAAAAAGAAACACACTCTGTAGGAACAAAATACAACTGGACCATCTAGCTTGGTGGCAGTCAAAATAAGGAGGCCCTTAAGAAAGGAGTCCGAAGTCAGCGTAAACAGTGCAAGTGATGGGACACTATGGTAAGCCCTTTGCCCTGGGAATCACAATTGGCTTCTAACCCAGCACTTCAATAATCCAGCAGTCTGCTTAGCTGAGAGTTCCCGGTGGGGTCTGCTGAGGACCTTGTTTGGGTGGCCTATGAACTAACACTTGCCTTTTTTTTAACCTTAAGAAATATGGATAGAAAAACATAAAAGGCAGCAATGAGTCTACAAACTGGCAATATGACCAACATGACCAACGTGACCGTGGGGTTGGCATTAAGGGAAATTGCCTACTCCAGGGTCCTTGTGCTCTGACAAGCAAATACCTCTTGCAAATGTGAGGCATTTGCAAATTTATGAGTCAAAGAGTCAGAGCCAGTGGGCTGGACCCAATCCCAGCTCTGACTTTGATCAGTAAGCATGACTCCGTAAAGCGATCTTTAATCTCATTTACCTGGTCTGTAAAATAGGGAAGGATATGAGCTGAGCCCTAAGTTTGATTCTTTAGAGGGCTTCTTACCTGCTTTGCCATACCCAGCCGCGATTCTCACTATTTGTTCACAGATGCCCTCTGATTAGCCCAAGGCAGCAGATTATCATTCATTTGCTCATCTACTAAACACGTGCCCCGCTTGTTCCACCATTAGCACTTGTTAGTCTCCTGAACTGGAATTTGAACCACCCCTTCTGCCTTCCAAACCCTCTCAGCCATTTACCATACTCTCCATACGTCATTCCGAATGCTTTGATCAGTTGAAATTGATTTTTTGATATTTTTTCCTATCCTTATAAACCAGAACATACCACTTAGCCCTCGGACTACATTATCTGAGGCTGTCCTCAGATTAGTTTCTGTAACTTAGTCTTGTCTCTTGTTATGGTTTAGATCTAAAATTCCCCCTAAAAGTCTATTGTTCAGAGGTGGGACCTGGTCAGAAGGGGTGAGGCACACGTTTCACGACATGGAAGCGTATATTCTTATGCCTGGCTCGTCCCTTCTCTCTGCTTCCTGGATGCCATAGGTTAAATAGTTTCCCATGACCCTCCCACCATGCCATTTCTGCCTTGGAGCCAGATCACCATGGACTGAAACTGTGAACAACACACCCTCACCAAAAAAACCCCAAAACCCTCTCCTCCTTCAAATTGTGGAGGTCAGGTGGAGGTGAGCAACAAGAAAGCTGACTAACACATCTCTTTAACTAGACAGAAAATTCTGTAAGCCCTAAACTTTTATATTTTCTAAGGAGCATAAGCAGTCAGCAAAGGCTTAATACACAGAGATACAGTCAATTTGGAGGGAGGACTAGTAAAAACTATTAGTAGGTACCAACTTCATCTTTATACATAGGATGAAGCTCCTGCATATTTTTTAGATCTTCAGATTAAACTTGAGTTTAGGTTGATTGCAATCTGATTTCCTTGACCAAACTTCACCATTAATAATTCAAATGTATGAGCCCTTTCAAAGCACCAGCCCTGCATTCCAAGTGTTTTATATGTATCATCTCACTTAATTATCACAGCTACCAAATAGATAGTATCACTGATTCAACTTTGTAAATGGGGAAAACGAGGCACAACAAAGTCAAATCCTTACCTAAATTCAAAAAATACCAAAGGATGGTGCAAGGACTAGAATACAAGTTGTTTAAAGGCAGAGCCAGGATTTTATCACTGTATGGCTTGAGTGTATTTTCACAAGAATACTAGGCATAGAATACAGTCATCTTTCTAGTATGGAACATTCATTTTTTTTAAGATGAGAATGCTAAGTGATCTTTACACCTTGTTTGGTGCTCATTCTATATCAGGGACCATGCTAAGCTTTTATGTATGTCTTATCACTTAATTCTCGTGATTGCCTAAAACGAGTCATGTAATTATCATGTGGAGTAGAGGCAGTCATTCCTTCTTACTGATAAAGTAATTGGAACTTAAATAATTTATCCAATGATAAAAGACTTTTTGATAGTGAAGGTAGAATTCAAATTTAGTTTTATGTGCTATTAGATGTCAAATTCAACCTGTTCACTTTGCTGTCCTCATATTACTATAAATTATGGTGCTTAGCTGATTTAATTACAGCAAATTTTCCTTTATAGTGGACATCAAATCAAGGAGAAATAATTAAATCAATGTTCTTCCCAGCAGTCCAACAGTACATTTATTAAAAGGAAATTGATTTTAAAGTACAAGATAGATTTCAAAAGCATGTTTTACGAAAGGAGACAGAGACAACAAAGAGTAAAGGGATTGCAGGGGTGAATCAAAGGGAGTACTGATGGGAAAATTCTCGGTATAGGAAAAGAAAGAAAAAACATTCTTATCTTTTACTCAAGCTTATCTTTCTACAACAGAGTTTTCTCCATGGAGCCTGATTCTCAAGGGATTTCTATCAGAACTAAACATTAATTCGGTTGCACAGTTTTGTAGCATGCTTGAAGCTATCCAGTGGCCAAATTTAGACACAAGAACACAAACCATAATCCTGGTTTAATCATTCAAGACATAGAGGTAGTTTGGAAATTGAGGGGGTTGCATGCAGAGAATTCCTGAAAGGCTTATGAAGGGATTAAAACCAATTAAATTCCACAGATTGGAGGAAAAAGAGACTGGATAAAAAACCCACATAAGTACTAGAATTTCCCAGCACATTCTTTTTTTCTGAAGACTTTATGTTTTTAAAGCAGCTTTAGGTTTGGAGCAAAATTAAGAGGAAAGCAGAGATTTTCCATATGCCACATACCGAAACATGCTGAGACTCCCCCATTATCACTAGTCCCCATCAGAGCGGTATATTTATCAAAACGATGGACCTACATTGCTACATAATAATCACCTACAGGCTTTAGTTTTCATTCAGGTGATAATATATGGATAATGACATGTATATATGTCACTATATATGGATATATGGATAATGGGTGTTTCAATATATGGATAATGACATGCATCCATGAGTGGAGTATCAGGCAGAGTACTTTCGCTACTCTAGAAATTCTCTGTGTTCTCCTTATTCATTCCTTCCCCGACCCACAGCCACAAGCAACCACTGATCTTTTTATTTGTCTCTATAGTTGCTCTTCCCAGAATGTCATATAGCTGGAATCATACAGTAAGTAGCTTTTTCAGATGGGCTTTTAGATTACTTGGTAATATACATTTAAGTTTTCTCCAAGTCTTTTCATGACTTTATAACTCATTTCCTTTAAGAGCTTAATAACATACCATTGTCTGGATGTATCAGAATTTATCCATTTTGGTTGTTTCCAAGTTTGGGTAATTATGAATAAAGCTTCTATAAAATCCCATGTACAGGTTATTTTCACTCATTTAAATTCACAGCTCCTTTGGGTAAATACCAAGGAGTGTGATAGCTGGATGATACAGTATGAGAGAGTTTAGTTTTCTGAGAAACTGCCAGACTGTCTTCCAAAGCAGCTGCACCATCCTGCATTCCCACCAGTAACGGATGAGAATTCTGCTGCTCCACGTCCCCGCCTGCACTTGGTGTTATCGACGTTCCAGATTTAGCCAGTCTCCTAGGTGTGCAGCTCTGGTGAGGTGTTCAGAGACTTGTACCCTGTTGACTTCTAGAGATTTAGTTCTGTTCTTTATCTCAGTCGCCTTACAAGCCTTTAAGGAATGCTCTGCATGCATCCCCCTCGGTTTCCTACCTACCTGCTTCAGAAATCACTTCAGTAGCATGACTTATCAAGTAGTCCAGGGTCAATGCAGTTATGGAAAGCCAGAATAATCTCAATATGCTGAAGTTTCTTTTCCAACAAAACCCCTATAGCAAGGGTTAAAAAAGAAATCAGCAACAGAGAACATTTACTACAAACCAGGTTCTGTTCTGAGGACTTTGCTTAACTCATGTCATGCTGACACTTCTACCAGGTAGGTACTATTATTATCACCATCTATTTACTTATCATTTTATTCTCAGTAATTGGTGGGGAATTAGCAAGAATTAAAATCAAGCTGAGAAAATTCTCAGTAAATGTGTGCCTGTCTCAAAAATACGGGTTCCTAGCAAGCAATAGTGAACAGAAATAAATAATGGCTGCCATCTATGAAGCACCAGAATTGCAATCTAATTGAATTCTAAAGCGTCTCTCTGAGGTCACTATATTATTAGTCCCCTTTCATTGAGGAGAGCACTGAGTTGTTAAGGACACAGGGTGGATCCCTAGGCTTATGCACGTGGCAAGCAGCAGAGGTTGGATCATAGTGATGCTGTCCAGTGTGAACACCTCTGATCAGCTCAACATCGTCCTGCATGCTGAGCTCAAAGGAAAAGCTTCTTTTTACTCTCCTTAGCATTGAAACATGGAGGTAGTGGAATAATGAATGAAAAATACTGGAGGCAAAATTGATTCAGTGCACTTTTTTAGCTTCATGAAATAGTTAGCAAACTGAACACATCTAAAAGTGTAAGTTTGATGACATTTGATATATATACAGAGTCCAACAAAAATATATGCATTGGGAAAAGAAAAACTTGTATAAATACTTTAATATTAAATTTATTGAGACATCACAAGATTAATATAAGTTACCTTTGTTCTCTACAATTACAAGAGGTGCTCAAAGTGGTGGCATTAGCTTCCAGACATTTACTAGTAAGGTGAACTGCTGAAATATGTATACATATTTTGGCAGACTCTGCATATAAATATATATGTATGTGTACATTACACATACATATATATATAACCAAGTTTGTGAACGGATCCAGCACCCCAAAAAGTTTTATCATTGCTCTTTATGTTTGGCTGCTCTCTGCTTTCCCACCCCCATGCAACTACATTACCTGCTGGCATAATATATTAGTATGCATTTCCTAGAATTTTATGTAAATGAAACCATACAGGATATATTCTTTGTAGTGTGGCTTTTGTAACCAGCGTAATTATTTTGACATCCATCCATATCCATATATATATATATATATATCTCAACAGTTTGCTCCTTTTGATTGCTAAGTAATATTCCATTGCATGGGTATACCACAATTTGGTTATCTAGTCATCTGTAGATGGATAGATGTTTTGGTTGTTTCTAGTTTAGAGTTACTACAAATAAAGCTACTATTAAGATTTAAGTACAAGTATTGTGTGGACTTCGGCTTTCATTTCTCTTGGGTAAATACAGTACCTAGGAAGGGGACTGCTGGACATTGGTAGAGTACTGTGAAACCATCTCCTTCCAAAGGTCTCATGAGAAGTCTGTAAGCTGTGAGGATCACATGAACTTAGGCAAAGAATGGATAACTCGCTATACTTGGAAAGATTCCACATACTAACATGAGGATGTCAACAGGACAAATGCTACCCTCCTGTCATGCTAAGCTTGCCCTCTGCGGAGTGCCAAAGGCAGTCTCCAGCTCCTGTTGTGCAGGGAGATGTGATTACCACCACCTGGAATCGCATTCAGCACTCAATACACTGTCTGCCACAGATTGATTCAAATGAAGCAGGGGTTTGGCCAAAGAAGATAAGATGTTCACTACATCTTAAAGGAAAAGTTCTTTTTATTTACTTTAAAATCAAGAACTTATCCTGTTAGGGAAAAAAAATTTCTCTGAATGTAAACAGAAAGTTATAAGGACAGACCATGATTCCAGTGGGGCTTTTCTCCTTTAGAATTTTGCAACACTTGGCTGACTGACTGATGTGCCAATGTAAGCCATGGATACCTTTCTTCTCCAAAATCACGGGTTCCAGTTTCTCTTTAAAGTATTTCTAGAACACAACACCCAGGTTCAAACAAAATTTGCTAGTATCCCAAAGTGCTTAAAAGAGCTTATTCTTTCCAAGATCCCATAAATTCCCTGAACTTCTCTTTCTAGAAATTTTGACAGCCTTAATCCCCACCTGCACCCCAGCCCACTTCCCCCCACCCCGTCTGAGGGGCTTTAATTCTTCCCACTCCTTCACTGCTTCTCACCCCTCATCTTCATGAAATGAGCTTTCCATTACCTCTCACTGCCCTCAAGGACCCACCACTTCCCATGGTCTGGCCGCCATCTGTGAGCATCCATCCATCACTGAGCACATTGCCTTCAGGGGCAACCTACTTTGGTTTTATTGGCAGAACTAGACCCAGGGAATTTTATTTCAAAGCCTGGAGTTCTAACCATAAAGATGCTCTACATCTGGGTGTCTTGAAAGCTTGGGACTAATTTATAGGTACAGGTTATGCTGTAGTGTGAATATGGTTTGTGTACCTTCCACCCCCGCAAAGGGTCATCTGTTTGAGAACTTAGTCCCCATAGTCCCCAGGGTGGTGGTATTGGGAGGTTGGTAGAAATTTTAAATTGTACTGCCTAGTACAAGATCCTTAGGTCAATTGGGAACGTGTCTTCAAAAGGGATTATAGGATGTCTCTCTCTGACTTCTTTCCCTGTCTGGCAATGTGGTCACCCAGTCCCGTACAAGCTCACGCCACTGCAGAGTTCCATAAGATAATACAGCCAGGGGGACACCTTCACCAGAACCCATGTCATGCCATTTGAACTTATAGCCTCTAGAACTGTGAGATAAATACTTCATGACTATTTACTTTATAAGTTGAACTATTTCAGGTATTTTGTTATGGCTACAAAAAGCTGATTAATAAAAGCTCCTCAACACTGCCAATTTTGGGAGACTTTAATGTTTATAATGTTTGGTCTCAACTTTGGAGCATGGAGCCCTTTTTAAGATTTTGGAAACACAGAAATATATTGACTTGGCTTATAGTGGGAACCATTTAAAGCAAAATCCTTGAGAAGCTTTAGGAACACTAATTCCTTACCACAATAATAGGTTAATCTACCATACTGAACATAAATTCAGGTGTAAGGGAAAAGTGCTTTATGAGGCTTCAAAACATTACACTTACCACAAAGTCATTCATAATAAATATCACTATTTGCAATTCTGAAAACAAATGCAGATGAATACAAATCTATCTTGTCCGGACAGAAGTGGATGACACTAGACTTTGAGAATAAACACTTACTACCGAGGCACTAAAAGGGAAGAGTGATTAGGTGTGGAGATCAAGATGGAAATAGTATAGAAACAGCTACAACTCCAACCCAGAGTTTTTGCAGGGTCAGTTTAGAGCAGGCTATTTTTCACGGGTATCCTAATTGTTTCACAATAAGCTTAGTTAACTTGGTCTATTGATTTGGATTAGCTACAAGATTGGATGCTAAAGTGAAAGAGTTATGACACTACAAATTACTCCTACAGCACACTTCTTTCAAGCTGTTTTTGTTTTTGTTTGTTTTAAATTCAATATCTATTTTAAAGCTTGCAGGGATTTTTATTCAACTTATTTTTTCATCATCTATCAAAGAAAAAAATCAAGCTTGAGGTGGTTTAAACCTCAAGAAGTGAGAATCTTTATGGAGGTCTGTGAGATTAAAAAACCAGGCATATAGCAAGTGCAATTAATTATTTGCCTACAATACTAGAACCAACAGTTGTAGATAGTGCAAATGTTTGCAAAACAAAGGAGAGATGAACAGGTTTTAAGGGCCTGGAAAGGGTATATATCTTTATGATGTATGACAGTGTTCCTGTGGTGAGATTAGCCTTCAGTGACAGATCAGGGACGACTGCCAGCCACAGTTCCTTGTTAGGGCTCAGATTCTTCTCCTGCAAAGTCCCTCTATGCACATTCAAGGCAAGTTTCAAGAGCAAACCCGGAAAACAAATACAGAAACAAAGCAAGTTTCCATGTCTGTTTTTATGTAGAAGCAATAAATATGAAAACACTGTGTGCATGTGCACCGGTTTTCCAGACAGCAGTGGGAAAATGCTTCTTCCGTGTTCTTTGCGGTGACTCTGACCTCTCGGTTCATCAAACCACACATTGTTGGGATCATGTAACCCTATTGTCATGGCCACATTTTAATCAGTCCTGCAACGGCTTGCATAGTCCATACGTCAGAGCTAAAAAAAGAGAAGGACTCAGCCAATATAATAGCAAGGGCGAAATCTGTTACCTTCTGGAGACATTCATCGTTCTCATCTGCTCATACTCGCAATTCTAACAGCACAGCCAGTTACAAAATCCTTGTGATTCTTGTAAACCTAAGATGGCCAATATTTTCCACCTTCTTCAAGCACCACATACATTCTCTTTGCTGACCAAGAGTGAGAACTGACCAGCTGCGTGTATATTCTGCGGCAAATACAAAATGAAGCAGAGCTAGGCTTAGCCTGCAGCCATTGATTAAAAAATTGCAAACTTCTTCTTGATCATGAATTGTTATTGGAAATATCTGTATTTATTTCTAACACAGATGTGATATACTCAGAGCAGAGCGCTGGTAAGCAAAACCTTTACATATTTCTGAATTATGGCTTTGTGTGTTGAAAAGAAAGACTTTCAGAGAGATCTGGCTACAAATTTGGGTTCTGCTATAATAAGAACTTGGACAAGTGACCTAAACCCTCTAAGTCTCAGTGTCCCTCACCACCTGTGGAATGAAAAGAATAAACCTTGGCTGGTAGGGTTGTTGTGACCATTAAAAGACACGAGTGCTTAGCAGAGTACTTCATACATAGGACTCAATGAATGCTAATTTATTCAACATCTACATCTGGTAAAAAGAAACTAGATACTGATTTTAAAATGCATTGCAGTATTCTGCTGGCCAAGGTGCCACGTATCACTACGATCTTGTTGGAAACCCATTCTAGAAGGCTGTCGTCATGTTTCCTGAATATTCAAGAAAAGTCCAGAAACAAAGATTCTGACCAGCAGTGAGAACCAAGAGTGACAAGAACACTTGAAGCCCCATCTGAACCCCCAGTGAGTGCAGTTCACATCCTCGTAAGTCAATCCCATTTATTTTTTGTACTTTAAACTATTAGAAAACACTCGTTTTAATTAAGCTGAAATTTGCTTCCCCATAATAGTCACCTGCTGATGAATTCTAATTCTGTCCTCTAAGCCACCAAGGATAATTATTAACATGCTCAATACAAAGGATGTGACTGTGGTGACAAGATAGAAAGCCACTAGATCTCGGATCTAACAGAACAGGACAAGCCTCATAGGACTGTTGTCCTCTCCTGGGGTACAGAGATTCTCAAGTGAGATGAGTATGGAGCTAACTGGTCCTCAAACTTTTCTTTTGGGTTGATCCGAAAGAAGGTTCACCCTCTTACATCTACGGAAAGAGGGAAGACTATTTTACTATGTTTTTGTCTATTTGGCATTTTTATCTAATAGGTATCCATCCATTCATTCGGTAGCACCTGTTGTCCAACAACTATGGAAAGAGGGGCGAGAATAAGTCACTCAGAAAAATATTTTAGCAGGCAATGAGACTCTAGCCATGAAAGATCTTCATGATGCCCCTTGAGGAATAATAAACAAGGACAATAAAATCACAAAGACATTGATATCACTGGTAAATGAATTTGAAAAATGTAGACATTTAATGTCCTCTCTTTTAGATACTATAAGTCGTAAAGCTTAATGTCAGCAATTCTAATGTACAAGACCAATGATAGGAATTCACATTTGATTCCCTTGGCTGTCACTGCAAAATTAAAGGCACTAAATTCAGGTGGCAAAAATGAAAAATAAATTGTGTTTGGTCTTGTATTCTCAGTCTTACATTTGGCAGATGATGATTTTATTACCTTGTGTGTAAGGATGTTTTTCTCTTAGGAAGCCATAATAAGAAAAGGCTAGAAAATCACTTCGAGTGTGAAGATTTGAGGCTTAAATTAGCTATCAGAAAGAACCCAGAGGTTTCTCTTAGTACGCAAAAACTCAATAAATCAGAGGCTAAGAGTAGAGGGAAATTTCTCACTTCTGGTTAGTTGTGGTGGTACGCGCACAAAGGAGGCTGTCAAGCAGCCAATGAAAACCCAAGTTTTCATCTAAGTACAGGACTGTCCTCCAGCACTGATTAGAGAACAACAGATGAGGCAGAAATGGGTGGTTTGCATGGGAGGGAAAAAATGGAGAAGAGGTATGGGAGAAGGGATTAGTCCAAAACCCAGAGCTGCTGCATTCTCTAAACAAGATAGAAAAACCTAAAGGCCAACCGAGGTTGTCTTCAAGATCTTCTGGAAGATGTCTCATTCAGCTCACCTTGACCTCCAGTGGTCTGTAGAACGCAAAGAATCGTGTGATGGTGTTACGTGGCCCTCTCTCCACATGCTTGGCCAGTTTCTAGTTTACCGTTAGGATTCCCTAATCTATTTCAGGGTTTTCAGAGTGTCAGCTCCTCAATATCTCTATAGTCTAACCTCTCTCCAAAGGGACTATCAACCTGTGGGTATTTCTAAGTTATTCTGCATTGTCATATACAGACATCTCCTGGGGATGCAACAGCCTCCAGAGGAAAGCTGGACCATGCTCTGCAGACCTCTGCTGCCCTCCACTGGCCACATCTAATGGCCCCGATGTGCTCTTCTGGGCAGTGCTGTGTCTCCTGGGAGATCAGATGGACTCCCACACTGCAAAAAAGCTTACTGTCCTGGACCACAAGGATATCTAGCTTGGGAATGCACCACTCTGAAGGCCCACCAAGGCTACCCTTCAAAGGGGAAAGTGAGGTTGCCTTTCACTTACTAAATGCATGTTCCTATGGCCAAGAGTACAGTAATGCTGTGGAGACAGATGAAAATGACAGGGAGAAGGAACTCTGGAAGGTTCCAGTACTGCATGCCCAATTATGGCTGACCGATTTCCACCAGCCTGATTCTAATATAAGAAAAAAGATCGCACTACCTGAGCCCCATGTGCAAGACTTTCAAGAGTGTCCAGAAAGAAATGTCTCACTCCAACCTGGACTTATATGCTTTGCCTACTCCCCTTTTAAGGCATCGAAGACTAAGACGCTGGGCTTGCCTTCAAAATTGGAAGGAAGACAATCAAGGAAGGAGAAAAATAGATAAAACATACGTCATCATGCAGCAAGAGCCAACCTTTGAAAAGGTAAGTTGAAAAGACAATTAATTAGAACTGAGGGAATAAAGAGAAGCACTTAAAGTTGGTCTTTCTAAAATAGAAATTTGAACATGCCACTTACACATTTTCAAAGAAAATTTAAAAAGGGAGGACGGTAAGAAGGAACTACAGAAAGAATCTCATGGCTCTCTACTGTTTGTAGGCTCACATAGCCACCCCTTAGCTTAGCATTATCCAGAACAGACATCTTGATCTTTGATCTGTCCTCCTGAGCATGCACAGTTTTCTGACATCTGCCAGTGGGTCCAGCTGAAGTGTACACTCAGCTTCATGCAGACAGCTCCAGGCATCCCTTCTCAGGGCAGTGACAAGCCCTATCATCTGCGCTTCGCTTCCACCTCAATTCTCCAGCTTTTGTTCCCTTCATTCAGTTCCATCTTTTAGGCACTTTTTCCAGAAAGGCAAATTTGGTCTCTAAGATGGTGCCCAGACACATTGTCTCTCTTGGGTAGTTGTGTTCTTTCTCTTTGGTTCTCTCAGCTCAGGCCCAATAAAACCAGATCCTCAGAACTAACTGGGCAATACCTATGTCCCATCTATGAAGCTTCATTTAAGATCCTTAACTATTATTTCCCACAGCAGGCCAGTGTTTGTCTGCATTAGCTTTCTGCTCATTCATGTTTTAAAATGCTAATAATAAAGTAAAACTGCTACACCTACACTGTATCTTGGATGATTTAATGGAGTAAGCCTGTATTTTCCCTAAACATTAATTTTTATCTTCCTTACCCATCAGCTAACGGATTACTCATTTATGCTTTCCCCTGAAATCACTGCTGGAGTTAAACATTTTGTCTGTGTTGACAGTGTCCAATCAGTTGGTCCTTACAAGTAGGAGGCAGGGTGTGGCAAAACTGGCTGGAGAAATGGGCAAGACTTACCAATTGCAAGATCCCGCCCGGGGCAGCGCCAGATGATTCTCAGGCCCCAGTAAGTAGAATCTCTCAGGGGCTCCCATGAGCTGTGGATGGCATAAAGGAGCCCAGACACCCCAAGGAGCCCACTATTACCACTCCTCATGGTAGCCCACCCTACATCAAGATGCACAGAGTGCTTTTATCTTTGTTTTTTTCCTTTCTTGTCTTTGTTTGGCCTGAGTTCACTCTACAAAGCTAGTTTTTCTTTTAGCCCTTCGCCCCTCACTTTTCAAATAAACTTTTGGGACCATTTTGACTCGTCTCATCCAATTCTTTGCTTGAGGCAAGAAGGATCTGGAACATTTTTAATTGACAAGCCATTTCTAAAAGAAATACCTGACAACACTTTGGTGGCATTAACCCCAATAACCTACAGCCACACTTAATTTGAGAAGAAGGAACTATAGTGATTATGAGAATGCTGGTAAGATTAGGAAATGATGAATACCCATAACGCACCAGGCTTTGAGCTAGGTCCATTACGTCATTACATCATCTGATCCCCATGACCACTCTTTGAAGTGAAGAAAACTGAGACTCTGGAGATCAAATGATTTGCCTAAGGTTTTCACACATCTGATTTCTGAGTGCAAACTTTTAACCACATATCTTTTCCTAGTTGCCTCTCTTACAGATAGTAGATGTTGCACAGCTATTTCTTAGAGTGTCTGCTAGGTATTGACGGTTGGCCAGGGAGCCACGTTTGCACTTTTAGTGACTTCTAAAGAATATTCGAAGTTTTGTCCTTCTCTAGGAACTTCACTTTCATTCTTTGGAAAACTGGAGGGACTTGAATAGAGCCCAAGATCCACTGTTGAGTAGTGAGAGTGATCTGGAATTCAGTATTAAGCAAATATCCTCAGTGAAGTGACTTATTACTGTTGTCACTATGATTATCTCTTTTAGCCAAATCTGAGGGAATTCTATGAGTATAAAGAAAACTAGGGATCCCTTTCATCAAGACAGGAGGCAGCTAAGTGTACATTCAAGTTATATGACAAAAAGCATGACACACATATGCCATATGGTATATATACACATTTCCCCATCAGGTTTTAAGGAATGGTTGTAAAAGAGGCTATTATGCAATATGGTTTTTTTATGCGTCTCACATCTATATTTTTAAAGCTTGATTCCTGGTCCTCTCTCATATTCCCTAGGGGAGGAAAAGACATGATCCTTTAATCTCAATTGGCAATTGGTATTTTGCAAAGTAAAATTCTGAAGGTAATAAGAGACCACATCTGTTGTATTCATCACTGTACCCCCGGTGTTTGGCCCACGGTAGGCACACCATGAATAACTTTGTAACTGAAAGCAGTCCCCATCCCCACAACTATCACAACCACCCTCTTAGGCTAAATGTATGCAGATCGCTGCTGCTCTGTGTGAATAAGCCTGGGAAAACGGATATATGTAAATGTTAAGCTGTGTCTTTTCCCATACTTCCTGAAGCTCCATTCAGAGAAAGAGAGAGACAAAAAGTCACCGCCCAGGAGTAAGCATGGCACCTGGTATCCCTGCGGCTTTGCTGTGGAATTGGAATGAGGTATTGTAAATGACGGTCCTTCCTCAACTGCAGAGTCAACAGAAGGTGAGCAAGCAGAGACTGAAATGCACACTGGCCCCGGGCCATGATACTAAATTTACCGGGAGACTCAGCCCCAGCAGCTGCAGGGCTCAGAACATTCTGAGACACATAATTAGCTGTAAGAGTTAACAAAATAAAAGGGAGGCCTCTCTGCTGCCTCTTAAAAGTACTAAGTTAACCAAACCAGACCATTCATAAATGGTCCTCCTCTTTCCCCTATAGAGAAGCATGCTTAGCAGCATCCACCTGCTGTGCTTGTCAATGAGTTCAGGAAAAAGACTAACCCCATTCAAGATCTCATTACACTGGGACCAGCTCTAGTGAAGCACTTTGTACTTAGAAATTGCTGAGCGTACCTGTCCTGTTCGAATCCCCGTGCCAGTGCTCCTTGCCTCCTGTGCTGTGCTGTTAGGTTGACCTGTGCGCACACTGCCTGCTGCTCTCATACCTTCCTGCTTCCTGCTTCCTGATAGGGAACACAAGCAGGAGCAGGAGAAAGAGAGTGAGGTCTGTTCCGATACCGCATGGTCGGCCTCCCTCCCTGCAGCTGCCTTTCTTACTCAAGGGTCTGTCTGGTGCAGATGTGACCATCTCTACACAGCCTGGCCTGTATCCTAGACCTCCAAGTTTAAAACCTCCTTAAATCAGTCAACCCCAGCATACTCTAGCTCCCGCTGGACTCCCGTCTAATGCACAATTTCCTCGTGTGTCACTTGTCAAGTTACTTAACCTCTCTGGGTCTCAGGCTGCTCACTTATGCTGGAGATAATAACAGTACCAAGCCACATGGTCGTTGTGAGGATGAACTAACACACTTAAATCAGAACAGTGCTCAGAGAAATAGTAACTACTGTTATTACAGAAGCTGATTTGGGAAGATTTCTCTTTTTCACCTTACACTGACCTCACTCTTTCTCTCACTGCCATGTCTTCTTTACGTATTTTCATTACAAAGAAAAACAACTGTGCAGATACTTTTTGTGCTTCATCTTATCAATCTTCAGCACATAATGTGAGATAAGCATAACTTTTTCCCCCCAAGTCCTGAATGGAACTGAACTATTGAAGTGGAATCCAAAGCCACATGGAGATCAAGTCCAATGGCCAAGTGTGAAGTCAGGCCCTCTGGTGGCCACAGTACTACTGTTCTCTGTCTAGTGGTCCATCACACCTTCCTCAACACGCAGTCAGGTAACTCATCAATAGACACCAATGAAGCATGTCCTCTGTTTGGACACTTCCCTAGGCAGGGTAGAAGACAGAGAAACAGGTGATATCTGCTGCTCTAGCCCTGTCCCAGGGAGCTTATAATCTAGTCAGAAAGACCTAGCAAAAAAGAGAGAAAACAATGAGATTAAGCTGCCTCTAACTGTAAAAGCAATCATAATGGAAAAGGGAAGACGAATAGAGCTGATTCAACAGTTGTGTACTATTTAGAGTGGAGGGATCTCAATACACTACAGAATACAGGGAGATTCCAGTAGAGCCCAATGGAAGGGAGCTTAGCCCAAGTTCAGGGAGAATACAGAGTGGCAATAAGGCCTCTTAGAAAGGAGATGGCCAAAGAGAGTGTTCACAGAAGGTTTAATAATAAACTTCACTCTCTAAGGCTATAGACATACAGTCTCATCCCCCTACCTCTGGACTTTGAAATTCACTATGTCTTCACTCAAAATTTAGACACCCAATTCAGTGTTTCGGGAACTGGCCATTAAATGGGTCAATGAAATTCATGCTAATAATGCCTTCGTCCTACAAACCAGGAACTCTTAAAACCAAATCACTATCCTATTCCCCAAATCCAGTTACAGTTTATTTGCCTTGGTACTTGGTATCACAAGCACTTGCTTTGTTTTTTAACCCCCAATCTCCTTCTCTTCCTTGTCCCTTCATTTACTCATTCATAATTAATGAATTCATTGAACAAATATTGAGTATCTGAAGTAGTACTTCTGGCATTGACTAGATGATGATAAAACAAAGCATGCTTGGTCCTTGCATCTCGTGGAACCTCCAATCTAATGGGAACACAGACAAACAAGCCACACAAAGAATCCCATATCATCAAAAGCACTATAAAGAATAGGTACAGGGTTCAGTACAAACTAGGCAGAGGTTCTCCTTCTGTAAATTAGGTCAGGAAGGGCCATCTGAAGAAGGTTACACTGAAGCCGAGACCTGGAGAAGTAGGACAACCAAACAGGAGGACAACTGGTGGGAAGTGGGGAGGGCGGGTGACGAGGCTCCAGGCAGAGGGCACAGCCATGTAGAGAGGCCCTGGGTGGGAAACAGCTTGATACTTTGGAAGAACCACAGGCAGGTGAATTTGCTGAACACAAGAAAGAGTGAGAGTGTAGAGAAAACTGAAGCTGAAGGGGAAAGATAGAGCCAGACTATGTAGCCTTTTGCAGGCTTCAGTAAGGATTTTGGATTTTATCTTATGTAAAACGGAAAGCTATTGCCAGATTTAGAATCCTAGGTCTTGATGCTCGTATTTGCCTTCCTGATTTTTCAACACTGTGTATTTTTAGATTCTTTTCTGCTTTTCAGGACACCTCCACTGCTTCTTAGTCGGTCTCCTGTGGGGCCACTGAACTGTCTCCATTTTCTGTCAGGTCACAGTCTTAGCCTCTGTTTCTGTCCTGCCCGCGTGCTCCCAGGCCCCAGGCTTCCTTTCTGCCCGTGGTCCTCCCGGCCTGCCTTCAAGGACCGCCGGCCAGAGGCTGCTCTCTGAGGAGCTCTAGAAGCTCCGGTTTCCACAGAAAGGTGTAAATTATGTCTAAACACTTTCTTGTGAAAAAGAAGCATTTGTCTGTCAACAGTATAAGAGTAGTTTTCTGTTTTGTTTTTCACTGTTTTGCAAGATGCTTCAAAGACAGGATAAGAGACAGTCTGATATTTTCTGTTCTTTCTTAACACCACTGCATTTTCCTCCAAGGAGATTCAATACTGGAATATCTAAGGAGTTGTAAAAACTCCCAGTAGGAATGCAAATCGTGGTTTCATGAGTATATTTGAATTGTGATTTGTAAAGAGCTTGAGATGATATGTTTTCCGTTTCATCCTATGAGAAAGCTACTTACTGCAGAAAATATTAAAACTATAAATTAAAATCACATATCCCTTACTCATATCACTCTCTCCTGTTTCTTTTTTAATGAGCAAACAGTACCAACAGAGTAGGAAGACACAAACATTCAAAAGCACTGACCTAATCGCTTTGTGTCTTGTTTGGGTCAGTTTGGTTTGATTTTGGTTTGAGTAAAGCAGAATCAGTATTTAGGTTACAGTAGCACCCTCTGAGCTAAGGAAAGACCAAAATACTTAAGGATTCAGTAAGGGACCGTACTTTTTATCCCTTCCTCTTCTCTCCTCATTACTCCAACACCTCCTGAACGCGAATGTAGCTGAAAGATCAAGACAACCACGTTTGAGGGTCCAGGTATATAAAATTATCAATAATTAGGCATAAATCTCAGGATTGTTCAGCAGTCAGAAAGAGAAGTAAGAAGTACTGGAGGAAAGAATCCGTCTTTCAAGCCCCAAATGACATTCACAGCGAACGTCCAAATATCTGAGGCAGTTGTCCAAATGGTCAGACGTGTTTCTGTTTAATGCCAACTGCATCCACATGGACTTGTTTCGGCTGGTTTATTGCACCGTAAATGGTAACCAAGCACGCACCACCTGTGACATCTGATGGTATAAAGATGAAGTTTTAACACATCTGCTCAGATGTTCCACAGTTAGACAGCGGTGGGCACCACCTCCCGTCTCAGTTTGGAGGAGTGAAAGCGCGTGCTCAGCATTCCCCATCGCCAAGTTTCCCCCAAAGCAGGCACCGTGAGGAAGCTGGGGCTCCACTCTGCACCGCTCGGGGTAACTGAGGAACGAGGTTGTGGGGCTGCATTGCCGGGGAGAGTACTGCGCGCTATGGGAGTCAATGATGACGTGTGGGAAGAGAGAGCCTCTGCACTAAAGTGCTGAATTACTGCAAACAACACTGTTCCCATTTAAAGCCGATCTGGGATATTTTTAGATGGCAACAAAAGCCAAGTTCCTAAAATCCAAACTTGCATCCTATTAGACTGTGAAGCCAATATTAAATGGATAGGGACAGCACCCTGGGCAATCCCTGCTAAACGCTATGAAAATGAAAGTGGGCTCATATTTCCCTCTGTATTCAGTTTTTAATTTCTGTGTGTAGAGTACCTGCTGCTTGTATGTGTAAATAAAACACATGTATATAGATGCTTCATAACATAATATGAAAACGACAATGCCTGAAAAGTTGGTGTAAACCCTGAGTGCTAGTGTGGTACAAATGCTTCTGACAGACTACAGGCCAGACTCACACACAGGTACGGTGTTTAGGGTTGTCAAATTGCATTGTCTTTAGATGCGATTATGGATTCGCAGGTGTACCCACTGATGAAGTATGCATATGGCGACAGTGGAGCTCCAAAAAATTCTCTGAGCTTCAATTTGTTTCAACAAAGCTCATTACAGTGCTGGAAGGGGGAGGTAGAAAGGCTGAAGCAAAGCTGCATATATTTTAAATACTAGCATTTGTGAGAATTAAGTTCTGTTCAGTTCTACTACAAAGACTTTCTAGTATTTGATTGCCCTTCTACAGGCCTCCTTATCAGTAGCAAGTTGGACTAGTGAGTGCGCCAAAATAATACAGTTCAATACTCTCAGGCAGGGCTCATTCACTGCTCTGTGCTCAGAAAGACTCAGAAAATAAGAAGGTAGTTTTTATAATTGTGCCATTAAGGATTCACCACCCGCTATCTGAGCATTTCACAAAGCAACTGACTGTGCTTCATAGTTTGTCTGTTCGACCAAAATAAATAAAATCCATTTATAAAATGCCAGACTAGTGCATTATTTAACATAATTTAAGTATGCAAATACAGGTAAAACAGAAAAATATTATCCTTGCAATATTTTACCATACAATCTCTAAAATACTTTTACTAAAGTAATTGAATGCTAAATAGACAAGCTCTTATTAATATATCAGTTACATGGGAATTCTATTGCATATCCTTAAAGCAGTATTAACATTATTGACCTATGAAACAGAATTAAACAACAAAAATACAGAACTGAAAATTCTAAGATTAAGAGAAGACTGATTTATCCTTAGTAGGAATATTTTCTTTTTTCTTTTTTTTGTTTTTTATTAACACATTTTTGCAAAGCATAATGATTATATTCCTTGTGGGGAGTTGGTACATGTACATATCACATCTCTTTTTTTTTAATCCCTTCCCCTTTCCCCATTCCCTCTTCCTCCATCTCTTGATTCCCTTCCCATTTACAAAAAATAAAAAACAAAAAACCTATATCCCCAATTCCTATTATTTATCTTTTATTGTGCTCTTTCTATATATTTTGGGTTTCTCATCTAAGAGAATCCATACAATATTTGAGCTGTGTGTCTGATTTACTTCACTTGACATTATGTTCTCAAGATGCATCTATCCATTTTCCTACAAATTACTTGAGGGTAAAGAACTCAAAAAAATTAGATCCTCCCCAACAAAAACATAAAAAATCCAGTCAGAATATGGACAACCGAAAGGAGTAGACATTTCTCAGAAGTACAAATGGTAATAAATACATGAAGAAATGTTCAATGCTAGCCATTAGAGAAATGCAAATTAAAACAACATTCATCAAGAAATGAAATAATAACAAAGGCTGGTGCGGCTGTGGGGGGTGGGGGTGCTGGTGACGATGCTGGGGGAACACTTCTACATTGTTAGTGGAAATGTAAATTAGTACAACCACTATGGAAATCAGTATAGAGATTCCTCAAAACTCTAAAACTAGAAATTCCATTTGACCCAGCTATTCCCCTTGTTGATATTTTTCCCAAAGAGTTAAAGACATCATATTACAGTGATATATGCATACCACTGTTTATAGCAGCACAACTCATAACAGCTAAACCTTGGAAGCGGGAATATTTTCCTAGGTTTTATATTTATTTTCTGAGAACGACTTGTATTGCTTTTCTTTTAACAGCTATAATAGCTGTTTTTGAGGAGTATTTAGGAAATACAGACATTTTTGAAAAAAGAGAAAATAAAAATTATCCATTATTCCATCACTAGTCATGTCTTAATGTATCTTATTCCTGATAGTTGAGTTACATTGTACACGGTTTTCTGAGGGGCATCACCTAACAATATATGAGTGATATGCTCTCATATTGGTTTTAATAATAAAGTACAATTCATTTAAACTATCTTCTGTGATTGATCGTTTATAGTGTTCCTAATTCTTTACAATACTTTGTAACACAAAAAGAACATCTTAGAAGCAGGACTGTCCATATATACCTATTCCATAAGATTAAGTCTAAAAAGATGTTTTGATGGGTCAAAGTACTACATATCATAAGGTCTTTTATTAGAAAATTTTTATTTGAACAAGTGATACATACACATATTTTCTCAGAAAATAATAGCCTAGTTGCCTTTCTCCCTCTCCCTAACCTAATGTCCACTCCTCTGATGTAACCACTGTTAAAAATGTCTTCTTTAATCTTCCAGAAATTTCACGAGTGAAAACAAACTATATCTTAGCAGTATACCTTAGAGTAGTCATATCAGTGCATCCATCTCTACCTCAATCCTTTTAATGATTGTATTAGATTTTGTTATCTGGATATGTCATAGCTTATGAAAGCAGTCCACTGTTGATGAATTGCAGGTTTTATTAGTTTTTGCTATTATAATGATATACCATTCTTCCACGTATATTTTGCAGATTTGCATAATGCATCAGTATGGGAATCTGCTAATTAAATGGATACATGCCTTTTAATTTTGGGACATATTACCATTTTGCCTTCTAAATAGTTTCATTTAATTACATTTCTAACTATCCTTAGCAACACTGAATATTATGCATTTAATCCTTGCCACTCTGAAAGCTAAGAAATTATATTATTTGTTCTTTTCATTTGCATTCCTTTAATTATGAATGAGAGCAATCCCTTACTCAATGTGGACCTCAAATTCAAAAGTCCAACTGAACCATCAAATGATTCTGAAGCCTGGGAAAAATCTTGCCCCTGCTTTTTTCAAGTAACTACAGGGTTACCTAAAATTTGTTTAGTGATTTAAATCTTTCAGATTCATTTTATTGGCAACAATTTAAAATAATAATAAAAGCTGTTTCGTTTTAGCACTGTTAAAAAGGACCAAACTATTTATATGTTTGGGGCACTCTGCTGGGAGAATTTTCAACACAAAGTTGTCCCCCTTTCCCACCCAAAGGCAGAGCCACCGGATGTTTGTGAGCTCCCTTGTTTTGCCAAGAATTCAAAGCAAGTTGGAAAGTGCTGAGTCACAAACTGCCCCAAGCCAGATATTGCATGCAGTTGGTTAATGGTGACTGAATTTTTTGAAAGTACAAAATAATACTCAAATACTCAAAACCATATTTTTAAAAATAAGGAAGTAAAAATATACCTAAAAGTGTTGACAGTGATTATTTCTGGGTAATAAAATTGCAGATTACTAAAATATTCTTTATCTCTCTGTGGAGATGGTAAAAATCAGTATATCTCTTCTACCTTTACCCCTTGAAGAACATACTGGAAGTATTTGGTATTCATTACAACAATAATAGTGATTAATTCAGTAAGTAAATTCTGAATATTTTCTGTGAAGTTATGATTGTGTTACAAGCCACAAGTTTGTGGCACAAACCTTGCCTCTCTAAGAATCCACTAGTACTAGATCTATGCAGGAAATGGTTAGCAATAGCAAAAGATAGAAGGGAATGAAATGCTGACATTTAAGTCAACTACAACTTTGGAAGGTATAATTTTCAGTTTCCTAAGTAAAATTATGGTGAATAACTACAGTCAATCAGAGATTCTCAAACTTTTTGGTCTCAGGATCCCTTTTACACCCTTAAAAATTATTTGAGACCAAAAAGAGATTTTGTTTATCTGTATTATATCAATTAATTTTTATTAGGTTGTAAGTAATATTGGTAAGTGTAAAAACATTAATTCATTTAAAAGTAACATTAATAAAGCAATGCATGTTCACATAAAAATATTTTCTGAATAGTAGCTGTATTTTCCAAAACATAAAACAACTGTAAGGGTAGCACTTCCAAACTTTTATAAATCTTTTTCATGTCTAGTAAATAGAAGACAGCTGGATTCTGCTGCCTGCTTCTACATCCAATCTGTTGTGATACTACATGCCAGATAGCCGCTGGCAATCTCCTGTACTCTCCTGAGAGAATAAGAGTGAAAGGCAGATAACATTCTGGCATTAGCATGAAAATAACTTTGACCTGATAGAACTTGTGAGCTGCACTTTGAGTATCTCTGAATTAAATGATTTCTAAGGTCTCACTCATTTCTGGCATGCCGTCAATATGTGGCTCTCCCCAGTTAAAAAATGACAGAAGTGGAATTATGTGCTGTGATCACAAAATACAGTGAATGCTTATATAAAACAAAATTTACAATGAAAGACACATTGCCATCCCCACAAAATACTCCTCCGCACTTTGAATATGCTCATCCCATCATTCTTGCCATTTCTGAAGCAGTTCTGGAAGTCCTCTTTCCTGAGAGCCTTTTTGTGCCTGCTGCAGTGTCCTGAATTGATTAAAATATTTATGCCAATTTCTGTCAAATAAAAACACAGCTCTGTGTTCACCAAAGACCACAAGCAGCTGTGCTCAGAGCTCTGGGCAGCCTTCTCTTTGCTTCTCATACATTAAGTTCCTTTCCACAAGTTTGGGGAAGTCAGTCAAAAAGTGAAAATGGTGGAGTAGTGACAAGCAGCAAAATTCAGCCTCTCCAAGATTCAGAATCCAGAAACCTAGAAAATCAAACCTTGGCGAAGAGAAGAGAAATAAAAAAAACAAAGAAGTAGATCACGGGGAATTGGGAAGGAACTGACAGGAAAATTAGAAGCTACAGAGAAGTTGAAGAAACAGACCACAGTGCAGAGAAAAGAGCAGAGCAGTCAGGACGCTTGCTCCAGCTCTTGGGAAGGCCAAACTGCCTCCTCCAATACAAGGTAAGCACTCAGGGCTTGCAGCTCCAGGGGGAAGTGGTGGACCAGGCTAGCAGTGCGGGCCCAGGAGGAGCCTACTGCTGTGGCGAACTGCAAAAGCACAGAGGGGTTCTGCTCTGAGGTGACTCCTTCCACATGAAGAAGGAATCCAGTGTGGTGCCTGCCACACTGGTAGAGGGAGCTTGATCAGAGGGGAAGAGGTTGGTTATTTAAATCTGGTACTCAGAAAAACTAAAAAACAACTTCACATCAGCATTTGCGGTGTAACCCTGCCACAGTGGCTGAGTGAGAGACAGCCATGGGAGATAGTTGTGCACAAAGGAGAGAGCTACAAAGAGAACTCTCGAGAAGTTTAAGCTCAGACCAGGACAAACATGGGCTCTGCCATCGACGGTGAGAAGCCAGGACAGGCTTGTGTTGTGCACAGAAATGGCTGGGTCTGAAAATCCCAGCACTACACGTTTGAACCCTTGCCCTGTTGCTTAAGACCAGCACAGACCTGGGGTCTGATTGCCTTCCCATCTACCACAGTAGCAAAGCACACCATGGCTTGGATGGATGTATATTAAAGAGGAAGAATTCAAATTATCATTATTTGCAGATGACATGATCGTCTACATAGAAGACCCAAAATATTCTAACAAAAGTCTCCTAGAATGAATAACCAAATTCAGAAATGTAGTAGGAAGGACAGAAAATGAACACACAAAAACCAATTGTGTTCCTGTACAATAATAAACTCACAGAGAAAGAAATTAGGAAAATAATACCATTCACAGTAACATCAAGAAAAATTAAATACTTAAGAATTAACCTAACCAAGGAAGTGAAAGACCTGTACAATGAAAACTACAGCAATCTGATAAAGGACATTGATGAGAACATCGAAAATGGAAGGCTATCCCTGTTCCTGGGTACACGACACCAGTATAGTCAAAATGGCCATAGTTCCAAAACTGATACACTGATTTAACATAATTTCAGTCAAAATACCAGCAGCATTCCTCTCAGAACTAGAGAAAACAATCCTACAATTCATGTGGAACAAGAAGAGACCCAGAATAGCAAAAGCAATCCTGGGTGACAGAGCAAAGAAGGAGGAATCAAAATCCTAGACTGCAAGGATTTACTACAAAGCTAAGGTGACTGAAAAAAAAAAAAAAAAAAAAAAAAAAAAAAAAAAAAAAAAAAAAAAAAAAAAAAAAAAAAAAAAAAAAAAAAAGACGTACAGATCAGTGGAACAGAACTAAGGATGCAGAAACAATTCCAGGTACATTCAGCTAGCTGATCTTTGATAAAGGGGCCAAAAAACTTAGGCTGGAGGAAAAATAGCTTCTTTGCCAAATGGTGCTGGGAAAACTGGATATCCACATGCAGCAGACCGAAATTAGACCCAATGTCTCTCAGGATGTGGTACACTAAAATCAAAATGGACCAAAGATCTAAATGTTAAAACAGAAACACTTAACCTGGTGCAAAATAAAATAGGTGAAACTCTTGAAGATATAGGTATAGGCAAGGACTTTCTGGCAAAACCCCAATTGCATAAGAAATAATATCAAGAATCAACAAATGAGATCTTACTGAATTAAAAAGCTTTTGTACAGCCTAAAAAACAATCAACACAGTGAAAAGAAAACCTACAAAATGAGGGAAAAAGTTGCTAGGTATTCCTTGAACAGAGAACTAATATCCAGAATATATAAAGTCACAAAAATTAGAACCCCCCCAAAATAAAAGACCCGATCAAAAAATGGGCAACTGAAATAACCAGGCACTTCTCAGAAGAAGGAAGACAAATGGTTATTAAATACACGAAAACATGTTCGACATCTCTGCCCATTAGAGAAATTAAATTAAATTTAATTAAAACAACACTAAGATTCCATCCTACTGCAGAAAGAATGGCTACCATCAAGAGATCAAATAATAAATGCTGGCAAGGCTCTGAGGAAAAAGGAATCTCCACACATTTTTGGTGGGAATGTAAACTAGTACAGCCATCATGGAAATCGGTATGGAGATTTCGCAAAAACTAAAGCTAGAAATTTTATGTCAGGATTTGAATCTCCTGGTCCATTCATGTTTAAAGGATCTTTGTATTTATACTGTCATTCATCCCTTTATTCCATTTATGCAACAGAATGACTACATATAAAGTATCCAATAAAAAGTTGGGGAAGTAGTTATATTTGATAACCGATTGTTAATTTTTCCTTTTTTTTTCCAGATTTTCTTTTGCATTACCTAAAGTTGTCCTCAAGTCTTACTCAATGTTCAACCACTCTCCAGAGTTGACTTTGGAGCTGCAACTAGACCAGGAGGTGACAGATGGCAACAAAGATTGGGAAGCATCTATAGCAAAAATTCAGACATTTTAAGGAGAGGATTGGGTTTTCTTTATACAGCACTTAGTAGCAGGCTACTAAATAAAAGAACTAGCTTATAAGGCTGGAAAATCCACGGACACACAAATTATGTTTTAAGGGGGAAATATATGCTGTGATATAATTAATCACTGGCACATTAAGCCAATCTTAAAGCATGTACATTTTTTGTTGAGTAAGACCCTAACTTTCTCAAAGATTTTTGTGACTGCCAACACCATGACCTAAGCCACAAAGTCAAGAAGCACTAATAATAAGTTAAATTATAATACAAAGCAACATGTTATAGTAAAATAATGTACAAAATTTCTGCAGCATGCTCGGTGAAATCCAAGCAGCTATGCATTTTTTAATATTTAATTTACTCAGATATTCTTTTTTTGTACATGTAAGTATTGCATATTGGCTCCAAGCATAGATTGTTAGATTGGGCAGACCTGTGTTCCAACTTCACCCCACTTCTGTTTAATATGGAATATTGGATGAATTTCTGTGCATTGCTAATCGCTGTTCTCTAAGCAGTGGGGAAATAACAGTCCTAATTGAGGGTCCTAACAGTGTCCTAATAGTTCTAATGCTGGTCTCCTAAGTATGAAGATTAAATAATAAGGAATGCAAGAAATCATTCAGCTACCAGAAGTGCTCAAAAAATGTGAACTGAAACCACAAACACTCAAGCACATTTGCAAATACACAAGATAGCAATGATGTCCAACAAACTAAGTTTATCTCATATATATATCCACAAAGAATTCTTTGAAATCCCTTAAATGCTAGCACATAAAAATGTGTGCTTTAAAGTACACTTCCATAATAAATTGTAGTATTTTTAGTGGTTGAGAGCAATGATGTTGCCTTTCAAATCGGTGAGTTGAGCTCAGTGTAAGGATTGAGAGCAGAAGACATATATAGAAGGCAGTTCAAATAATACCTAGAAATGCAAGCCTAGATTTTTTCGGAAATAATAAAAAATAAGCGATTGAAAGTAAAATCCAATTCTCATTCCTTTCCCAGATCCTGCAACTAATCCAGCTGGTCTCACTAGCCTGTCTTTGTAAATGGAGATGAGACTGTTTGTGCATTGCAAAACAAATGACTGTCACCCTCAAAGGTATGATCTTCTCTCCCTTTCCAAGTATGATGGGCTTTAATTCAGACCTGCTTATCTTTCTTCTTTGCTGGGACCTGAATTGAATCAAAGATCACACCAATAACCCACTTTGGGTCAATTTCACGTTTCCAGATGTTACACATATGAAAGAAAAATGCCTACAATGTGGTTAATGTACAGGAAGCAGTGTGTCCCTCTGACCAGGTGTGATAAAAGGAAAAGACATAATCAATCCATATCCGTAGCTCTTTCTCATTTTTACTGCTATATGCTGACAAAAAAATAATCACCAGTTCCAGAGACTGAATATAGGGAACAATTTATTGTGGGTCATTAATGGAAGATTCGCTTTCGGTTCCCTGCAGCACAGGTTCCTTCATACTTGGCAGGGAAAGAAGGGGGAGGTGCGACACTTGCTGGTGAGCCACGCTTTTTTGAGTGTATTTACATTTTATATTGGGTTAATTTTTTTAATCAGGATTATTTTCTCTTGACTGTGCAATGTATGTCAGAAATTAGAAAACAAATCATTCTTTCTAGACAGCATTTAAGAACACAAATATCTACTGAGTGATTTATTACAGGACAACAGAGAAGGGGAAAACACAGATAAAGTGTTCTAGGCTGGGAGGGATTTTAGATGATTTAAGACACTTTTCTTCATCATCATTATTTTTATAGAGTTTTATTGTTGCTGTGGCTGGGTTTGTTTGTGTGAACATTTACACCGTATCAGGCATGAGACAATTTACATGGCGTGTCTCTTTATACAGAAAAAGACAGAGAGTGTCACTCATGACCCACCAGTGCCTGGGTCTAGAAGTCCTGCTGACTTTTACTTCCTAAAACAGCCCTTTATTTTGTCCCCTAATTCCTACTGCTTTTATCATCATGTGAGACGCCATCATTTGGGCAAATAGATGCTACAGGATTATTTCCTGCTCCTTTTCCAGGCTAGCTTCTGCTCAGTCTCTGGAGCGATATTTTTAAACATTTACCAATGATATTACTTCTTTGTTTGAAGTCATTGGTTCTCCGTCACTGGGAAAAAAATCTACATGTTCTGTATCATGGTCTATAAGGTCTTCTATTGTACATTCTAGCCTTTGTCCCCTGCTCCCATCTCACATGTTACACTCTAGAAATCTCAAACTACAAGGGGTTTTTCTAGCATGCCATGCTATTTTATATTGTATGCCTTTTTTCTTTGCTGGGCCTTCTAATAAAAATACCTCACCCACCTACCTCTTCCTGTCATTCTGAAGAATTCCTAATCATTTTTTAAGAGAGACTTCACCTGTCATCTCCTCCACCCACACTTCCTCCTCCTAGTGGCTTTGGCTTCTGCTCCTAATGTAGCTTCCTCTCCCCGCCCCATTTTGCTCCTTCTCTTTTCTTTCTTTTTCTTCAGTACTGGGAAATGAACCCAGGGTCTTCACGGTGAGCTACATCTCCAGACATTTTTAAAATTTTTATTTGGTTTCACTGAATTGTTAAATTGCCTGTGCTAGGCTCAAACTGTGTCAGCTCCAAGAGTACTGGTATTATGTACGTGTGCCACCATGCCTGACTGAAGGTTTTGTTTGTGTGTTTATTCCTTGGCTGCCCATTGCCGCAGTTTTGCCAGTGTATGGTGATTATTTGTGTATCTATGTATCTATTTACTTCTATAGACAATGAGTGCTTTCAGGTACGAAATGCATCCATTATTTTCTGGATACCAAATCTACCCATTTGGATATCCCACATACTCTCAGATTCTACGTATGCTTTTCATGTCTCATAAACACATTGAGCTATTATTATATAGGTTTGCATACCTTCTATACACAACACTGGAATGTTGCACAAACCTGCAACTTGTACTTGTGCAAATAACAACGCTTGCTTCGATGATACACATGCCCCTCAAATGTCATATATGTTTACTTAGAACTGACTTATATTTATTTAGATGCTCATCAGAGGTGTGACAGGTAATTAGAAGAGTGGATTCTAAAATGTAGTTCTTGAACCAGCAGCAGCAGCAGCAGCATCACCTGGACACTTGTTACAAATGCAGATTCTTGGGCCCAACTCCCAGTCTGCTGAATCAGAAACTCCAGGGGCAAGAGCCAAACATTCTGTGCTATAACAAGACCTATAGCTACAAGTGCAAATTTGAGATCTGACGCCTAGTTGCTACACATCCTCCATCAGATGTTCTCCCTGCCTGCTCAAATCATGTGTTTTCTCACCAGGTGATACGTATGTTCACTAAAATGTTACACGTATTACTGAAAGCATGTACTATTAAAAAATCACTTAGATGGTAAACAGCTCCCACATCACTCACCAATATTTAGATGTCACACTTGAGACATCACAAACCCTCATTAGATAGCACACACGCACATAGAAAAGATGCAAATTTGTTCACTGTGTTACTAACAATGCTTACTTCAACCCTACACAGGTTATCTATGCACCTTCATCTCTGACATTTATATGCCTTTTTTAGCTGTTACCTACCCCTTTTCAGATAATACACATGCTCATGCAAATGTTTCACAAACCCATTCTGATATTTGTGTGCCTATTTAATAAGGCCACATTTGTTCATTCAGAAGTCCATGGAGTCATTCATTAGTATAGTTGCTTATTTCAATACTGCTTTCAATACTCGGGGTGCACTCTTAACCAGGCCATGTGGGAGGCGATCAAGGGCGGTGACTGTTCTGGTCACTTCCCATTCCGATCACAGTATTCTTCTCCCCAAAGCCTGCCTTAGTCTTTTGGGGCACACAGCTTCTCTCCTGATGCTGTGGGCAGGTCACTGCCTTTACAGAGTGTGCTGGCCCCCCTGTTCCTTCACTGCTTATTGTGACCTTGAAGTGTGGCCCAAGCACACCAGTGTTTACATAGAATTTATACCAGTTCACCACACTCAAATATCCTCTTGCACTTGACGAAAATTGTTCCGGCAAATATCTGGCTCTTTTTAGTTTGAACATGCTTTAAACCACATCTTTTGTCATCTTTAGCTACCCACAGTCTATAACTACTGTATTCGTGCCAGGGAAGTCTTTGATTCGTTCTACTTCATAATTTCACAGTTATCTTGACCACAATCAATATGAAAGGCTGTGCAGCAATATTGAGTCAACAATGGAAAGCAAGGACTGTTGACTGAGGATTTGTTAAGAATTCAATCTCTTTTACGGCCCAGAAATACTTCTCTGCAGGGCCCACGTGTTTCCTTCTCCAGCTTGCAAAGAAAGTTTTTAGGGTTTGGATCAGACTGATACCAATTTGAATCTTATCACTTACTAACTATAGGAACTTGAGAAAATGGGTATAGTTTCCTTATCTGCAGAAGTTAGATAATGATGTTTACTCCGTAGCTTACATGAAGGTTTTATGTCTGATAGATAGTATATGGTCAAGGAAACAGCTTGTTAAAAGGATTGTGTTACAAGCCAAATAAATGTTAGAATTTCGCTTTCCCACGCTGAAGCTACCAAGAAACATGCAGATAAGGTGGGGTGTGAAGGACAAGTTCCAGTTAAACAGGGCTTGCCTGCACATAAGTCCCAATTATCTCAAGTACTGCTGAAATAAAATCTTGGAAAAGATTAAGTCAGAAGTCGCATCCTATTGATTGAGACACATGAGGACAAAAGAAGAGGGGATATTGAGCTTGGAAAACTGAACACAAGTAGACAATTCCAGAACGGCAAATTATTAGGCTTATGAAATGGACAGAGACTGAAATAAGCACGGGCTAATGGTCACCGTTCGGACACCTCACCTGGGTAGATTAGCTCCAGGGCCTGTGACAGCCTTCCACCCCGGGCAGCCGCAGCATTGGGCTTGAGGCTGTTACTCGGCAGGGCGGAGGCTTCTCCAGATTGTTCTGAGCAAGACTGAAGCTGACTAGGAGGTCGTTATTGAGGTGGAAAAGGTAAAAGCAAAGGAATGGGCCTTCAGCTGGTGACAGAATGGCTGCTTGAGTTAGTTTCACATTTCTGCGACATTTAAGTCACAATTCAGTGCACACTGACCGAAACAGTCGCCTGGCTGTACGCACTCACTCTTTCACTGAGGCAATATACACGGAGTGGTTAGATGTGGTTCTCTGATGTGTTTAAGCAAACTCTGAGGTACTCCGGAATAAGATTAAGAAAGTAGCGTCCTCAGAGTGAACATCAGGACCGCAAGGGCACGACAGGGTAATACTTCCGCAGAAGTGGGGGAGCAGACGATACAACACAGACAGGGTGGAAAGCGCAAGTGTAGAAGCAGGCTGGACTCAAATCACAAAGGGCCTCCAATGACGGGATAGGAGACTGGACCTAAGTCTGTGGGGAGCCGCTGACGGTCTTAAGCAGGAGAGAGACTGAGCTGATTGGCCGTATAGAACTATCTGGCTGCAATGTGAACCGAGTCTGGAGGGAGGCCAGGAAGGAAGAAGGGGGCTGAGTGTTCTGCTTCCATTCAGATGGAAGGTGATGATGGTCTGGAAAAGTGGGGAGACAGAAGGATGGAGACGGGAGGTTTAGACGGAGATATGACAGAGATGTGGTGATCATGTGAATAAAGGGTTGGAAGGGAGAGAGAAGAGTGTCCTATTATATATTCAGAAAAACTGCACGTTTTAAGTCAAATATTGTTGGGGAACTGGGAGCAATTATCTGCTCCCTTGGGGCACTAGCAATGACTCAAAGATCTGTGGTCAGTCACGAATTCTGGAGCCACCAGACTTCTGGGATGGTAAATCAGAGCAGCTAATCTGCTGAGAAGAGATTGTCACGCTCTCCAGTCCGTTTAAGTGGAGCACAGGGAGGCGTCTGCTGTAACGACACACCTGCATGACCCCAGAGCCAGTGAACGAAACTTCGGCAGCACAAGGACCGGGGGTCAAATGAAAACTTGGCAGTGACTAGGGAGTGTTTGCTGGTTATATAAAAATATACAGGAAGCTAATTACTTGATTTCTGAGTGGGCAGAGGGCTGACCTTCTAAAGCTTCAAAGCTCTATTACAGATGTCACAACCAAAAACATTCAGGTAACGACGCCAGAGCTGTTAACTGACCACTCAACTGAGTGAGTGAATGAATGAGTGGATTTCTCTGAAATATTAAATCTAGCTTTCAAGATTCCCCAGTGACTACATTACTGTTCTCATTTTCCCCATGGGCTTGATGATGGCATATTAATAACTGAGTGTTGAGTAATGCTTTAGCATTAACTTGGAGGGATGTTTTAGCAGAAGTCCCGGGCTGCTGTACTTACCTCAATCATGTTCAACATCTTTGTCTATAGTTTGAATGAAAGAACAATTGTCATCCTTATCAAATTTGAAAATGACTGAAAGCAAGTGACTTCCCTCCCTCCTTCCTTTTCACTCTTCTGTGATGAGGGCAAGTGTGGTCTTAAGAAGAAAATGAGAAGACACTTCCCAGATGAAGAAGTAGAAACAGCAGATAGATATATGAAAAAATGTTCAACATCACTGGTCATTCCAGAGATGCAAATTAAAACAACCCTGAGATTCCACCTCACTCCAGAAGGAATGGCTATTATCAACAAATCAGCCAATAACAAATGCTGGAGGGGCTATGGAGAAAAAGGAACCCTTCTCCACTGTTGGTGGGAATGTAAACTGGTGCAACCACTATGGAAATCAGTGTGGAGATTCCTCAGGGAACTAGGACTAGAGATTCCATTTGACCCAACTATTCCCCTTCTTTGTATCTTCCCCAAAGAATTAAAAGCATCAAACCACAGCAATACATACACACCCATGTTTCTAGCAGCACAGTTTGTAATAGCTAAAACTTGCAAACAGCCCAAATGCCAATCAATAGCGGAATGGATAAAGAAAATGTGGTTTTTTTAATACAATGGAGTACTACTCTGCCATAAAGAATGATAAGCTTGAGATATTTCTAGGTAAATGGATGCATCTTGAGACCATACTCTTAAGTGAAATAAATCGGACACACATGTTTAAATACCACATAGTTTCTCTGGTGTGAGAAACTGAAAGTGTAAATAAAGACTAAAATGTATTATATTGGGAAAGGGAAGAAAATGTCCAAATGGGAAAGGGAACAAGGAAGGGGGAGAGGAAAGGAACAGAGGGACAAGAGAAATAAGAAATGGAAGGAAAAAATGGAAACAAAGCTTTTGTAAATAAAGTGGGAGGAGGGGGTGAAGGGAGGGGAGGGGAACAGGAAAAAAAAGAAGCAACAAGATATACCATGTACAGGTATAAATCCCCTATGATGAATGTTATCACTATGTACATCAAAAATGTACCATTAAAATAAAATAAATGAAAAAAAGATAAACTTGAAATAGTTATAGGTAAACGGATGCACCTTGAGAACATACTGTTAAGTGAAATAAATCAGACACACCTGAATACATGTCGAATTATTTCTCTGGGATGAGAAACCATAAGTGTAAGGGCTAAAATGTGTAATAGATATTGTGAAAGAGAAATAAAATATTCAAATGGGAAGGAGAACTGGGGAGGGAGGAGGGAAAGAGGAAGGAAGGGAAGAAGAAAAGAAAAGGAGGAAAAAATGGAAAAATGTAAATAAAGCTGTTGTAAATAAGGAGGGGAAGAGGAACTGAAGGGAGAGGTGGGAAAGTGGGAAAATAAATAAACAGATCTGGTTGTCTAGCTGTAGATACTATAGACCCAGAAAAAAAATAAAAGATTATTATTGTGTTTTTATACTTAGGCCTTGAGGAATGACAAACTTCCTCTCTGGTTAATTCCATTAACCTATACATTACTCTGTATTTTCTGTTAAGGTCACAGACTCCTGAATACAGGCCATAGTAATTCAGCTCAGCCAAGTTAAGTACCTGAGGTGTAGCCTTCACAGGTCTTTTTTTTTTTTTTTTTTTTTTTTTTTTTTTTTTTTTTTTTTTTTTTTTTTTTTTTTTTTTTTTTTTTTTTTTTTTGAGACAAGGTCTCGCTATATAGTTCAGGCTGGCCTTGAACGCACTAGGTATCCCAGCCTGGCCTCGAACTCGCGGCAATCCTCCTGTCTCATCCTCCCAAGTGCTGGGACTACAGGCATGTGCCACAGTGTACAGCAATACCGCAAGAGTATTTTGTCAATTGTTTTGGTATCTTGTTTTTGTTTTCTTTCTTTTTTTGGGGGGGGTGCTGGGGATTGAACTCAGGTCCTTGCTCTTGCACTCTAACCACTGCGCTAAAACTTTCTTTTCTTTTTAATCCCACAAATATCTATCTGTGGCTGAAGGAGATACAATGATGAGTTGAAATCAATCCTTCTTGTTTTCATGGTCCTTACAGTCTAATAGTAACACAAACGTTAATTAAATATTCACTCTGATGAATGTATAAATGCCAAAATAACAGTTATAATAAAGTGAATTTTGCATAATATATAACAAGAGAACTTAACTGAGAAAGCAGATGAGGGTGTGCCTTAGCTCAGGCTGCCAAAATAGAATACCATAGTCTGAGTGTTATAAACAAGAGAAGTTATTTCTCACAGCTCTGGAGACTGAGAAGGCCAAGATTAAGGTGTCACCCAATTCCATGTCTAGTAAGGGCCCAATTTCTGTTTTACAGGCAGCCACTTTCTCAGTAGGTTCACATGGAGATGGGGGCTTGGTTTTATTTTTCTCTCTAATAAGGACACTAATCCCATCATAGGGGCTCTGCTCCCTTAATCTCATCAACCCCGAATTACCCTAAATGCCCATTTCCAAACATCACCACTTTATAAGTTAACATTCAACGTATAAATCAGGGAAGAAGGTGAAAATATTCACTCCACAACAGGATATGTCAAATAAGATGTCCTTGAAGTAGTAAACCCTGACCTGAGATCTGAAGCACAGGCAGGAGAACTCATTTCAGAGAGAGATACAAATGACCAGTGTCCTGCTGCACAAAGGATTAGGGGCCCTTGGTGGTCCTGAGAGGCCAGTTTACATGGGACACAGAGAGGTAAGATGAGGCTCAAGAGGAAGGCAGGGCTAGATCAAGCAGGATCTGATAATGACATAAACTATAATGATTCTTTATTTCCCTTATTCAACAATTTATATTGAGAAGTTACTAGGCCAAGTACCAGCTAGACACTAAAACTAGACTGCATCCTAAGGGAAAGAGCTGCACAGAATGCACTGGAAAACAGAAAGCCAAAAGCTGGGAGGTCACTTAGGGCTGTTGCCATAATACAGGTGAGAACTGATGAGAACTAAATTATATTATGAGCAGCAGAAGACCAGGGAATTGGATGGGTTTGAAACCTTTAGGAAGTAAAAGGCTTTAGACCAATGGCTGATCAAGAATCTTCGCACCAATTATTCTGTAGTAGACACCCAGTGGTGTCTATGTCCTAATCTCTGGACTCTCTGAATATGTTAACCTCTGTGGCAAAGTGGAGTTAAAGTTGCAGATGGAATTAGCTTGCTGACCAGGTGACTTTAAATACAGAGATTATCCTAGATCATCTCAGGAATCCCAATGTATTGTAAATATAAGGGCCCTTAAAAAGTAGAAGAGGATGGCAGAAGAGAGAATGAGAGCCAGAGAGAGGGCGGTATGAGAAAGACTTGGCGTGTACTTGCTGGGCTAAAGATGGAAGAAGCCATGAACCATGAAAGAGCAGTAGCCTTCAGAAGCTTGAAAACCAAGAAAGCAGGTTCTTGCCTAGAAACTACAGAATAAATGCAGCCCTGCTAACACCTTGATTGGGACTTCTGATCACCAACATGGGAAGATATTACATTCATACTATTAAGTCTCTAACTTTGGGGTAAAATTGTTATAGCAGTAGAATAAAAACACAGGAGGAGAGAAGAGGGATTGAGGAGGAATCCAAGACTCTGTAGTGGACAACTACCTGGGATGGTGCTTCTATTAGGAGACACAGGAGGAAGAGCAATGGGTTAGGACATACGTATTCACTTTTGAACACGTTGATTGGGGGATTTTGCAATACTGATGTCAGGTAAATTCATGGACTTGGAAATCACAAAAGAACTCTAGATAAAAGATACAAATGTGAGAGTCATTAATATGTGTGGTAACTTAGACTACCAAATAGAGGTGATCATCTACAGGGACGGAAGGAGAGAAGGGGAGGGGGAGAAGGAGAGAAGTGGGGAAAGTAGGGGAGAGGAGAAAGGAAGAGAAGGAAGAAGGAAAAAAGAGAGACAGACCTAATACCCAAGCATGAAGAGCACAAAAACTTAGAGGATGGGGAAAGAAGAAGCATGCAAAGCTGAGAAAGAGAAGTAACAAGAAAGAAAATCAGAAAGGCCTACCCATGCAGAGCATGAAGTGACACGTTCACAAGTCAAGCAACATCCGGGATACCAAAAGCTAGAAGAGGCAAGGAAGGCTCTCACCACCGCAGGTTTCAGGGGCAGTGTGGACCCACCAGCACCTTGTTTTCGGATTTCTAGCCTCCAGAACTTTGAGACAATAAATTCCTACTGTTCTAAAGAAACCAGTGTGTGGTACTTTGTTACTGAGTCCTATGACTTGTAACTACTTGCCCTGGACAGTTTAGAAATATGTAACAAATACTTTTAAAGTAGTATTTTTGACTGAATTTATATTAATGTACACCAGTAAAATAACAAGAGAATTCATTGCAATAGACTTATGATAATGAAAAATCAGAAACAACTTAAATCAAAACCAAAAAATTAGCTAAATCATAACCTGAAATAGGATGCCATGTGTCAAGCACTGTTAAAATTTCATTTTGAAAGAAACGAATGGTATGGAAAAATGTTCATACTATATTTTTATGTGAAAAGGCAGGTTATATTTGGTCCAGTATTATACCAAAATTTTTTATCTATATTTTAGCTCTCTTACTTACTATGTGTTCTCAGGCCAGTCCCTTAACTGTGTAAGCCTCATTTGAATCATCTGTAAGATGGGAATAAAAACTTTCTCCTGGATTATTGTGAGGATAAAACAAGATGCGTATAATACATATTAGCACAATGCCGGGCAAACCTTAAGTAGTCAAGAAATATTACTCGTTATTATATGCCTGTCTTGTAAATCAGTTTATTAGAAATCAGCAGTTCATGCCAGCTTTTCAGGAAAGGTATGTCTCTGAATTTTTAATGTTCATCATTTAGAATTCTGCATGGTGTCAAAATATTTGTTTCATCAGCTGGGTACCGGCACCCAGAGATCAGTAATCCAGCACAGCAAATCAGAGCAGTTCTTCGTGTTCATATCGTGACTTCTCTGTTAGGTATAATTTCAGTATAAAGAAAATTTCCAGAAAGAGAATAATAAAGGGCTGAGCAGGTTAAAAAGGTTTGATTACTGTAAGATAAATGAAAGTTGAAATATCATTGCCAATGATTTCCCATTGTAATCTTTGGTGTGATTTCCTCAAAGCATTTTACAGGATAAGAACAATGAAAATATCTTTTTCTCATGCAGAACTTAACAATGTAAAAATGTTATTTCTGGTTACTTAAAATGGCCTGATAGAGTCATTGTGAAAATTGGCAGCCGCTCAATATTACAGAACAAAACACTTTCTTTTCTAGGAAAGTGAGGATATTCATGTTTAATGTTCATTCATGTGGTCATTTAATTTGCTTACCATATGGTCTGTGTGATGCCTACAAGCAGAGAACAGATAGTAATTTTATAAGCAAATACACTTTTATTAAAATTTACTTGTTTAAAAAATATAGGACTTATTTTATCATTTTTATTGTATATATTTCAGGTGTACATAATATGCATGTGTATCATTTCTTCAGTAAGGAAATTAACATGCCCATCATCTCACATAGTTGGAAATTTACTGAGACAGTAGATTTTAGGTACACTTACCATAAATTCTTTGTTAGTTTTCAAAGTCACCTTCTTTATGTGGATGCACCTGAGTATTCTTGCAGAAATTTCTTGAAATTCCTTGCTATCTCTCAATTCAATTACTCATCTCAGTGGGACTGGAAGTGTTGGGTACAGGCACAAAAGATTTAATTGCCTATGTGCACTTCCAAACTTTATCAGTAAGGGGTCTCTTGTAACACATGACTGGAAAAGGCTAATCATTTCTCACTCAGGGTTGACACCATCTCTACTGTCACTACTCCCTACAGTTACTGCTGGAGTTTGTCAAAGGCAGAGATGACTCAGACACCTGTTGTTGATGAGTCAAATTTCAGATTAAAGGGACGATCGGTTATTTCATTTGTGAAAGAAGCATTTGCCTCAGAGAACAACTAGACAATTCCGAAGAACATAATATCAAATAGTAATTCTTACTTTGAAATAGATTAGAGCCAATACTTAGAGACACTGAGTTAATGTTTCTTTCCCTACTTCTCAGGTAATCGAATACCTAACAATTTAGAGAAGCGTTTATGTAAAATGCATTGATACTTCACATTAGTGTAAATATGATTTCCTGTTCATTATAACACATTTTCTGAGAACAAAGAACACATAAATTCAACCCAGTCTAGACAGGCTGTAGAGAAACACTAAAGTGAAAGTAGAACAACAAGGCAAGAGTAAATAAGGGGGGGCCCCAGAGTAAGCCAGACATTATCCTGTATTTATAAATTCTTATATCCTGTATTTATAGTTCTCCTATATTTATAAATACTTCTTTTAATAGAAACAGATATGAATTTTTAATCTCTTTTCTACCTATGATTTCTATGACTAATACAATGGGTCTTTGAATTACATGTACATTTCCTCCATTTTGCTAAGAAAATGAAGATAGGGATAAGGAAAGACTACAGAACGAATAGACATAAAAGAAAATCGGCACATTGAAATATATATTCAATTAAAATTCTCTTTCTCAAGTGAAATGGGTATCATATCAGTGAAACTTTACTTCCTAGATCTTGTAAGTGTTATTGTCATTATAATAATAGAAACTTATTCTTGAATGTTCTTTGATTTGGGGCAGCCCTGCTTCTCATAAGGTAAAATTTAGATTCACCATTAAAGTCTCAGAATACTGAGAGTATGGAGTTTGGTGTGCTACTAAGAAGCCCCAGAAGGAGTTGAGGGTCTTGCTCATGGATTTGTGACTATTGGCCTACTGCGTATTACTCCATCCAAAGGGTAGGAAGGCTGTATACACACTTCCATTCCGATCTGTGACTCAAACTGTAATATTGGCAACAAACCTCAGGTCAGAGTCTCAGATTTGTGTGAGTGCAGGTGGGGTTGACATGATGACACATAGCTCCATCATCCCTCAAAAGAGGACTCACTGCCCAAGTTATTGCTGCGCAGCCTCCAGGGGTCAGCCCTTCCAGGGGCTTTAGCTACAGGGGGCAACCTAGTCCATTCTTCATGGGATCGCCCATGCCCGGCTGTTGAGCAAAATGGTGCAAAAAGGCCTGAGCATTTTGACTCGCCAGGGGATGACTCTGATGAAAAATATCCACCTCAGTGCTCCCTACCAGATTGGCTGAGACCTTTTCAGATGCGTATCACAGCTAAATGTCTTCCTCTACACAATCCTGCTTCATCCCACACTTTCCACAGGGTTGATCTCTAATAAGCCTTTTATACTCAAAACTCTACCTTAATATCTGCTTCCAGAGGATTTAAGTGATGACATGCTTGAATATTCAAAAGTAAATGTACTCAAATGTTCAAGGAACTATGTGAAAAAGAGTAGACAGATTACTATAACACACCATATCAGTGGATGGAAAGATAATAATTCTATAACTAGCTTTTCACAAAATTGAACAGTCTTTCAAGATAATGACACTCGACAAACTAGAAGAAAATATCCTCAATCTGACAGAAGGTATCTACAAAATGAAGCCAGTAAAGCCATCCTGGTCCATCTCCCATGAAGGAAGAGGAGCCCCAAAGATGTAGGGTGAGTTCTGCAGATGACTGAAGGAAGAGTCCACTTTATTGTCCGAGTGCCTCCAGCATGGCCCCCTCCTTCTAGAAAGTGGCCCCAGCCCACTCTCATTTAAAGGGCCTGTCTCTGACCTACTGAAAAATACCAGAATCCATCTTCTAACAACTTTCTGGAAAAAGTTTATTAATTATGGCCTCACTTTCGAATAGGAACTCATTTTTTCTAGTAAGATTTTCCCAATTCCCATAGTCTCTTTTGTCTGCCAGTGTGGCCCTCTGCTGTTTCTGAGGCCCCACATCTCCATGTTGAGGACTCTGAGTACAAATGGTTCCATCCGGCCATGTGCTCTGTGCTCCGTGAAAGGATCCAACCTCTCATCCCCTGACTCTTCGCTCCTCCTTCTCCCACTGATCTCACAGGGAGCCTGTGAATTAGTTGTCACTGTTAAGCGCGCGTGGCAGATAGCCACCTTCAAAGTACCTTTGGCAAAAGGAGAAGGGATATCGGGAAAGCATATTCTAAAGAATCATTTTGTATAACTGAAGAAATTGTTGAGCAACTAAATTGTGGGAAATGTATCACTGGGCCTTAGTGACAATGAGAGCCGGGATGTGAATGTTGTCTGGATTTTTGCTTACTCACCTTCCTGTTTTTGCTTCTCTCGGTGAGCCTGCTCCATCCCCCTACGTGGGCATCCTTCTGGGCTGGAGATATTGGCCATCAGAACTTGCTAAGCTTTATAGCAAAGCTTTCCTATCAGACATATGTGGATGCTATGCCTTCATTTTAATAGAAAAATCATAGAAAACCAAGCTTATTGGCTGAGAAATTACACAATATCTGGCCCTTGAATTTCCAAGTAATAGGCAAGTCTAATCCAGCTCAGAGTGGTGTTCTGCTTATGTGGCAGGGATTTCTGTTGGTACTGCTGTTTATTTTAATTCATTTTAAATTAGGTACGATAGGTAGTCTCCCGTCAACCTCAGCCCCTGTCACATCAAGGTCCCGCTGCATGGCTTTCCCTGAAGTGACCCAGGTGTGTAGCCCACTCTAGACTGGCACCAGGCCACTGCCATTTCTCCATGCTCAGGACTCAATCCAACACTTGCACAATGTGTCCCGAAGAAATCTTCACATCAAAAATCAAAACTAAACTGTAAAAAGACCTGAGAAGCATTGTAAAGTGAATGGCTATATCTTGGATTAGAAAAACACAGACTATCGTATTGATTAAAGAAGATCAACCAAACAGAGCACTTGGCTCTGGGTGGGCCTGCTAGAGAGTAGGTCATCATCATCGTCATCCTAGTCATCGCCACACATGCTGTCATGATGTTGCTTTAAAGTTTTAGTCTTTTCTCTCCCTCAACAGAAACTTTTACCATGTACCTTGCTAGGCATGGCACCTCCAACTTCCCCAGATCTCAGGATATAGAAGAAAAAGTGTAACCTAGCAGATCATGAAAGCATATCAAAGACTGTGCTGCTCCTTCGAAATCTGGGACCACTTGAACATTTTTAAAAGGTTTTTCTCTGCTTAAACAGCTTCCCAGGGATCCCATCCATCAAGTTCTGAATCAACATCCCCTGTGTCCAAAGCCTAGAAGAGCTTTCATCTTTGGGACTGTAGAGAACGCTTCTAAAACCAGCCACTGAAAGCAAACACAATTTATCTTCTATGTTCTTCTGTTATTAGATCTATACATTGGGTCACATTAAAATTGTGTTCTCTTTACAGACTAACAGTAAAGATTAATTAGGCAGTATCAGCCCAGTAGAGTTCTCTTGAGAATTACACATAAATATACTCACTCTTGGTATTAGGTTTAGGAAATAGTCTCCCATTCTCTGAGCTATTTAAGATAAAGAATTTACTCATGAATAAGTAATGAGATGAAAGAATAGACTTTGGTATTCAACATGGCATGCCTCAATCAAACATTTCCTTTAAAACAGATAATGGAAGGATGCTGCATTGTGAGGAAGGTGCTCAGTGAGCTATCACCTCTCTTAAGAAGCCACTTCTGTATGGCACAGATGCAGTTTTCAATGCCATTTTCATTCAGTCCTTTATTGAAGATCCACCTTGAGTAGCCAATTGATTTTTGTTAGTCCCTGGAGTAAATGCTTAAAGGAGGCTTCATTCCACTTATTTAAGAGGTTCCTGCTCCTGTATGAAATGCGTTTGATTTGATACATAGGAAAAAGAAAAAAGTCTTCACTCACTCAGCCTATTTTGTTCAGTCAGTTTTGCATTACCTTTTTTAAAAAATGCTGGCAATCTAGTTCTGAATCACAATCTTTTGATGCATGTTTATTTTCCTAGCCTATTTTTTACAATACTCTCTCCAGATCTGGAAATGTATTAGGTAGTTTGGGAAATGCTGGGAAATTTCCATATGCTCATTACCTTGAATAACATGAATTACGTGAATATTTTGAATACTTTTACATGTTTTAGTTAAAATGGTGTCTTTACAACTTTTTATCACCTTACTGGAATTCTCTCAGTAGTAATACTGTTTACTGCCCGTATGAGTTGGACATTGGCAAGGAAGACATGTCTTGTGAAGGGAACTTTGAAATGTCAGTGATATTTTACGGAGCTTCTTTCCGGAGTCTGACAAGGATGACTGGTGTGTGATAAGACAAATTCTAGGGGGAACCAGCGGACATCTCATCAAGCAGATTCCTTTGCTCATCTGTGCTGTGGGCCAAGTTTACACAGGACTTCAACTAGATTCCCCAGGAGAAGTCTGAGCCTCATCTTTCCCCACTCTGATGCCTCTTCTGATATGCCTTTTCCTCCTTCTTTCCTTCTGATAATCCCTTTCTTTAAATGGTGATGACAACAACAATGATCATGGTGATGACAGTAACTATGTCTCATTAGCATGCGTCGAGCAGTTTACTTACTTAATGTTCACAGTGACTCCAACAGCAACACTAACACCATCCCAGTTTTACAAATACGAAGGCTGAGAATTAGAGAAATTAACTAACAAAATCACACACATTTGCACCCAGGTCTATTTCAGTCCAAAACCCATACTCCATGCCTGTGAGCAACAACACCACTGGAAACATGAGATTAGAAAACGCTGGCAAAATAAACAAGCATTGTAGCAGTGCGGTACTTCCAAATTCAAAACCCAGAAGAGGCAAAGAGTGGTCAAGCATTCAACAGAAAGTAGTAAATGACAACTTTATTTTTGTGAGTTTGACTTTGCAATAAACATAAATCCAATCCAATTTCATGCATGGCAAGGATGGCTTCCTTTCTGTAATATGCAATAACACACCAAAACCTAAGGGGAGCCATGCAGGGGTAACCATCCTAGAAAAAAAAAAAAACCTCACAATCCTGTCCTGGAAAAAAACAAAAGCTTTCCTGCTTATTCCAATATTCTCGCTCTTACCATAAAAAAGATAAAAGAATGAAAAATCCTAAGGTGAAATTGTATTATACAGAATATGAAGTATAAAAGAGAAGAAAAAACAAAATGCAAAGTAGACAAAAGACCCTGTAAAAGTGAGAGGTCATCAGCCACCATTTCCCAACAAGAAGTTGGAAGATAGACCATTAATGGGTAGGTTGTTACAAAGTTCGCCATACTAGGGGGCAGACTCCTCCTACAACAATTCTCACTGAGCTACTCTGCCCTTCTGGCAACACCTGTACCCACTGCTACCCAAAATGAACTCCAGGTGCTAATTAGACAAATGTCACTTGATCTCAGGAGCAACTCTGCAACATCCAAACATGCATCAGTGACAGCACGGCATTTGCTTAATATCCCAGATATTTCTCAATCCAGACAAAGAGAAGAGTGTGCTTTTTCTCCTGCACTAATTGCTGTACCTTGCAAAGCAATGCAAGCCAAGTTAAGATCCACGATTCTGCTCCTAGCTCTTTGTCAACTCAGCTACTCACAAGCTTCAGTGGATTCCCCCGATAGTGCATATCAGCATCCCACACATCAAGAGATTTCTGCTATTATCTAATCTCTATTCCTCTTTTGGAGATTTAAATACATCCCTGCTCATCTTATGCTAAGCAGAAATAAAATTGGATCGTGTAGATATGTAACACAGAGGGAAAAGAATTTTAAGCCAAACTTAACTGTAGCTATTTTTGATTTCTAATAGAGAAACGTAGGGATAGAGATACCAAAATTCATATAATTTTTGACTTCTCCTAATCTAATTCAGAGACTAGAGAAGAGGAAATAAGTTTGAAGGCACTTCTGATTTAAAATAGTGAGTTAAACACAAGCATTTAGTTCTGCTTCCTCCAAAATCCTACTAAGTAAGGTATTTTTAATGAACTAACTTACAAAGGAAAATAGTAGAGGACACAATCAACTAAAATATTGATGGCTGGAAAGTGGATGGACAGGTGACATGGTAGAGACCCGAGGAAGCAGAATTCTAAATAACCATCAGGGAATGGCAAGAAGCACCCTGATTTACACTGCGGGGTTCCCAGTAGGCTTGGTGATCATGGCATCAGATACCACTGTGAGAGGAAAAGAACATAAGGCCCCAAACAGAAAGATTTGTTAGAGAAATGTTGAAGAAACACTTGGCTCCCCAAAGTCTTGTCTTATTTTTCTTCCTCCACCTTGGCAGAGCCTAGAGCCTTAGTCTTAGGAAAGGGAACAAAAGGTCTCTGAATTTGGCACAGGTAGTTGAGAAGAGGGACCCATCCTGAAAAAAATGGGAAAACTGACTATTTGCATACAGAAGGATCAGCCTTCAGGTCTGTTCCACATCTCAGCTCTCAGAGTTTGCTCTCCAGGCTGGGGATTGGAAGAGACTTCCCTGTGCTTTGTAATCAAACTGATGTCAGGGCTTCTGTAATAAAAGAGTCCTTTAAGTCACTCTCTCAGATCCTCTCACTTGTCACTACTTCTCAGGATTTAGCCTTACTGGCAGCCAAGGTAGCCCACCTAGAGCCTTCCAGAACCTTCTCGTCCTCCTCCTTTCTAGGACTTTTGCTGCTCCCCACTTCCAGACTCTTTGCCCAGGCAAAGTCCTTGGACTGTTTCCTAGGTCCCACCGGGTCTACTTTCCACACAACACCTGCTGGCTCATAAAGGCAAGAAAGGGAATGATTGTAAATATGCACAAATGACTTTCCCCTCATATAGAGAAGTGAAAGCTCTATCTGTCAAGGGAGTGGATTCCACGGCACCCAACCCACACCCTCTTTCCCACTCTTGGGGATTAATGTGCTTGTTCGATGTTATAGTTCAGATCAAGAATGACCCCCGAAACTCTCATGCACTCAGAGGCAGGGCTTTTGGAAGATGCCCAAATCATGGCAGTGCTTTAGCTGATTTGCTCATAGAGGGTGGGGCCTGGTTGGAGGTGTGCATCTCTCCTAGGACCTGCCCAATATAAGGCACTACCCAAGGCCAGGGCCCCCTGCAGTACAGCCTGCATGCAACTTCTGGTCATCCAGGGGCTTCCTCGGCACAGCCCTTTGCTTTTAACCTAGAGGGATAGGGAGGTCCCTTCCGGCTCCAGGGTACCTCTTGGGGTCCTCCAGGTCTCCATACTGACAAATTGCAGTTTCACTTCTCCCTCTGGCCAGTCAGCTTTCTGCTCCCTCCCAGATGCTGTTCTTAGCACATCTTGACATAAACTTCCCACTTACAAATCTCTCTCTCAGAGATGGACCTACAACAGTCTGTCATAGGCTTAAGGCAATTTAACCTATGTACCGACTTGGATATAAAATATATCTTCAAATATGAATGCATGTGACCATAATACATGCAAAGCAACTTATGAAAACAAACATAGCAAAGTTTCAAAGTGAACACAAATAAATGCTTGGGCAAGACAGATAGATGGGGAGATGGAGTGACTGGTAACCAGAGAGATGGGAAGACAGGAAACTCAACTGCCTAGACATCCTGTCTGAGTGTCAAGGACTGAGGGGTATAAGCAGGAAGAATAGTGGCTTTTTCTCACAATATCTGACATATGGAGAAGTAGAGACAGAATTTCTTTGGGCTTAGTCTGATTATGGCATCAACAGTGGGTGAAGGACTTGCCCCTTCAAAAACAGCAGTCTTAATACTAGCCCACCGGAATGTCGGCACAGGGCCACAGAGGCCTATTACAGAAAGGTCTCTAGTAACAAGAGGTGATCTATATACACCTGTAGTAGGGTGGCACAATAAGACACCCCCATATATAACTTTACTATTCCTAACATCAGAGATGGAAGTAGAGCAGTGAGGAAAGTGGCAGATTCAGTAGTAGTTGAAAAGACATAGTCTAGAGCACTCTTGGATCACGCCTTGGAGACTAATATACCAGAAGAAGATTAGGTTCCCATCCTAGGAGTGTGTTTTGCAGATAAGTGTATATTCTTCCGCATCTTCCCAAATTTGAACTGATATCCAGAATAAAATAGACAACTAATATCAATTTATGATTTCTAATTGTATCCCATTGCTAAAGCCAATTGTTCATTTCAACTAGAAATCTGCCCTACTTAAGATATTAGTACCCCCAAAACAACTGATAATGGGTTTGCATTTCCACAAGTGTGTTTGAATTTCCGTTATCTGACATCTCACAGCAGGGAATTACTACTTGCGTTTTCAGGTGCCTGACATCTGAAATTCAGGCATGAGACAGAACACAATTATCCTCCACAATGAAAGCAAACAGAGCTGGCTGTGAGTCTGCTAATTGTTCCTTCCTGCTGAGCTACAGTTTTTAGTCAGAATGGACACATAAAAGAGTAAGTACCAATCTGTCCATTCTCACAAAGGCCACAGTTATCTTCTCAAAGCCAAAACTGCATTATTTCACTCTCCTACTTAAAACTTTCCAATGGAAAATAAAATTCGAATTCTTTGTCCGAGCTAAACGAGGCCCTAGACTAACCAGTTTCCAGCTTCAGTATCCGTCAGAGCCACCACATGTGTAATCCCAGCTACTTGGGAGTCTGAGGCAGGAGGATCGCAAGTTCAAGGCCAGTCTGTACAATTAAGTGAGTCTGTCTCAAAAAAAAAACCCCAAACAAACAATAAAATAAAATAAAATAAAAAGGGTTAGGGATGCAACTCAGCACTCCCTGGGTTCAATCCCCAGTAGAGCAGAAAACACATACACACACACACACACACACACACACACACACACACACACACGCTCGCACATGCGCGTGCACACACACACACACACACACACACACACACAGTGTGCCCCGTCCCTAACTCAGTAGATCAGAGGGGGCCTGAATTGCTCACAATTTCTCAGATGATGCTGATGCTGCTGGTCGCGTCCAGGCACCACACTTTGAAAACTGCTGCTGCCACCACCAAGATCATTGTCGAATATCTAGCTCCCACTTGAACACAAGGGTCTGCTACACTAGCCTCCATCTTTACCCTCAACACCTTACAGCTGTTCCAGTTTGGGGGCTTGACACTTCTTTTCCCTCTGTCCAAACTTATTCTCTCCCTGATCTCCCTCTTCTCAGAAGTGCTTTCTAGACAACCACAGCTAAAAGAACTGCCCTCCCACCCTCTCTCTCCCATTGTCTTATTTTATTTTCCATCACTGGGACTCATCTCTCCCTGAAGAAAAGCTGCAATTATTTGCTTATATGCTTATCATATCCTACGGAGAGAAAGCTCCATGTAGGCAGGTGCTTCCCGTCTTTCTGCTTCATACGTAGGACTTGGACTCAAATGATGATTAATTTTTGGATAAATAAATACATCTGAGAAGGAGTCAAGATCTGCAGGAGAGGTTCTGTCATAAGAGGGCTGTCATTAATCAGACGGGCACCTAACAGCTCCACCTCTATTGGTCTCTTTCCACTACCCTTATCCAAGAACCTTTTGTCCCCCATGTCATCCGTAATTAGAAAATTTATTCCACAAGTCTTTTGTAATTGGAAAATTAGACCTGGAGGTGCAATTTAGCACAAAGCTCTAGAATGTTAGTTGTGCTACACAGGGAATTAATATAGTAATATTAGTCTTATTCAAACAAAGATATTTTATTGAAATTGAACAAGGTTGCAAGCAAATTAAATGTATTTTTAAATAAAGCAGAATTAAACTTTATTTTGATATGAAGCTATTATCTGTGATCCCAAGCACATAAGTCTTGATAAGTCACCAAACTGCAAATCTATACAAGGAAATGTTAATTTCCAGGGTTTTTAAAATGTTTTTAGGGCCATTTGAATAACTCAGTTTTCAACCCTAACAAAAAATATAAATGATCACTTCTCTTAGATACTAGATTATTTAGCGATTATCTGTTCTCTAACTCTTAGAAAAAACTTAATTTGTGTAACTCTCATTTGAATGGTTTTTCACAACTGTTGGCCATGAACATTTATTTTCAGGAGATGTTTAATGTTTGCTCCAAATTCTGTGGCTCACAGTAAGTGATCTCCTTTAATTTCTTTTGGATGAGAAGGGAAGTAAAACACTGCATTTTAGAATCAGATCCTGCTGGGAGTTTTTAATGTCACTTCATCAACTTCTGTCTGTGTACTCCTCGTTGTAACTGCATTTTTAGTAGGCGGACTGTTTTCTGGGTAATTAGTGAACACTTTGCCCCATCGGTACATGGACATTCTCACACATTCTTCTCTTGTTGTCCTGTTAGACTGTAGAAAACTTACCCCATAAGGATATTCACTAGGTACTAAATGAATGAATGACCATCAAATCAACCAAAGAAACCAGGAACACAAAGACACATTCAGAGAGAGGAAACCTGTTTCCACCATTGTGCACACTGCCCCATGTTCTCAGAGGAAATATTTTTTTCAAGAATAGACAGACCCCGGGCTGGGGATTTAGCTCAACTGGTAGAGCACTTGCTTAGCAAGCACAAGGCCCTGAGTTTGCTCCCCAGCACCAAAAAAAAAAAAAAAAAAAAAAAAAAAAAAAAAAAAAAAAAAAAAAAAAAAAAAAAAAAAAAAAAAAAAAAAAAAAAAAAAAAAAAAGAATAGATAGACCCTCATGATGACATGGTGGCACACACCTGTAATCCCAGCACTCTGGGAGACTGATGCAGAAGAACTATATGTTCTATTGCTTACCCTGGGCGATAGCAAGACACTGTCTCAAAATAAAAGACAAAAATAAGGATGGAGCTGTCGCTCAGTGTTAAGGCCTTGGATCAGTCCCCAGGACCAAAAAAGATGGAGCCTTGATGCTCATTGAAAGCATTGAAGACAAGAATGTCATATAATGTGGCAAAGCATCATCATTAATGGGCCTAATGTTGGGCAAACTGCTTTACCTCTCTGGCACTCATTTCCCTTTTAGGAGAAATTAGTGAGTTAAGATAAGCAATGAAATGCAAAATTATATGCTCAATAATTAGATTCATTCATAACAATTCCCTCCAGTGCCCAAAGTCATCTTGATTTTTATAATAGCTAACCTTTGAGACTGAAAAATATGTGAACCCTCACAAACCATCAGGGTATTGTCTTTGCATTTTATTGATTCACAAAGACACTGGCTGCCATGTTCACTTTTCCTGATGTATCAGTACACCTCCTAGGACATCACTGAACTCAGAATGAAAACCTCGGAGTCATAGATCGTTACTGTGGCCAGCCCTGGAATCATAGACTGCCTCATGATCTTCCCTCACTTCACTTCAGCTGACCCTAAAACTCTTTCCTTTCTCATTTTCTGATTTTTATGGTGTATGTGTTTGGAATATCATCACATGATGACAGGACATTAATATTCATGGTTTTATAGTCTTTCTTCTCTACCCATAAAATAGAGTCATATAGATTAGCACAAGCTGCTTCAGTGCAGATAAACAAACATGAACAAGGCATGAAAATCCATGTAAGGAACAACTTAAGCCAGAGTGAATGAAACAGATTCATCTACTTTTATTCCTCAAGCTGAACACATTGTAAAAATTAAGCAAAACGATAGTCAAGTGTGACAAGGATTTTAATTGGAGAATGTGGTAGATTGCCATCATCAAAGCCCAGAGGAAAAGACAACACTAATCTTATTAAGGTTATCTGGGTACACAGCAACAACCAGCCCCAAGAAACCCACTGCTCTACCATCAATTTGTCTACCAAGGGAACAGAGTTTATTCAGGCTAATGAACTGAGGGAGGACATGGAGCTGGATAAAAACATCTAGGCATTTTCTTTTACCCCAAAATGTAAATGATCCAGGTTGTTCACAAACCAATAGGTTCATTCATTCTTAATGAAACACGTAAATTTTCTTTTACATGCGGCCCTGAAAAGTCTCCAATGGAAGAGCACCTTTTCCCTGATTAGTGGCCTTTCACACAACACCCTCACTATATAGCTATTGAAATGAAACACATGCTGTGTGCAGCTGCCTCAATTTGTGAAGTAGATTGGCTGCAAAACAAATTTCAACCGAGAATCCTTCATTGTTGAGCTGCAATCGAATAGGAAGTTCCTTTGAGGAATAACCCAGCAAAAACTAGAGTTCTAAAGTATTGCCATGCTGTACAAACATGCCATGATTTATTACCTCGTGTTCAGCTCACCTGACCTAGACTCTATTCCTCACAGCTGTCTTTGTTTTCTCTATGTAACAGTAGTAGCTATCTTTTATTTTCCAGATTTGTCAAGATAGGTATGTCTTGTTACTGTAGTGCATGTATTGTTACTCTTAGTAAGCCAATAAAAAGTTCTGAATCTAATAGATTTGGCTCCTTGCTTTTTTAAAGCTTTAATTCATAGTATACATGAATGGTGAAATTATTTTCATCAATACAATAGGGAGAATAAAAACCTTTCCTGTTTACGCAAAAGCTACTCAACTCCGTTCATTCTCGTGAATTGCAGTAACTTTTTCTTGTTTCCTCAAATACGAAGCCATAATTACAAGCTAAGATCCAGGAAATGTTAACACAGGATTTCAATGGCATATGATGCAATCATCTTTTCAGTGGTAGCAATTACATTTGGAAAATTTATTCTTTGCCTAACCTCCATCGCAGGCGCAATCAATAGCAATTTTACTGTCAATTCTACTTACCTAATATCTATTGAATGTATATATCCCCTCCTCCATTTCCTCAGTTAATTCTTATCTCTCACCTTTTATTATGCACCAGTTTCCTTCTCTTAAGCACACAGTTGGCTGCATTTCCCAGCCTCCCTTGCAGTTGGCAGAAGCCATGTAATTGCATTCTGGCTAATGGGATGCATGTGGAAATGTTGTCTGTCCCTTTTGGATGGTTCATAGAATCTGCTTCAGAGTATTTTCCTTGGATGGAGGAGACACTAAAGACTTGAAGTCTAACCCACAACATATAAGGTAGGCTTGAGTCAGTTTGCAGGAGAGTTGTCTGACCATATGAAGCACTCAACTAGAAATGCCACCACTGGGCTTTTGCAAAAACAAGAGGCGAACTTTCCATCTGTGAAGATACAGAGTAGATCCGTGCTTGCCTAGACGGGTGGGATGGGGTGGGGGATGGGGAGAGTGTTTTGTTTGGGGATAACAAAAAATGATCCAAATTTAATTGTGGTAATGTTCAACAATTCTGTCAATGTGCTGAAGTCTAAAGAATCTTACACTTTAAGTTTGTAAATTGTGCGGTATGCAAATGAAGTTCAATAAAGCTGTTATTTTTACTTTTTAAAAAAAGAGGCTTGGGGCTGGGGATTTAGCTCAGTGATTAGAGTGCTTGCCTTGCAAGCACAAGGCCCTGAGTTCAATCCCGGGCACCACCAAAAAAAAAAAAAAAAAAAAAAAAAAAAAAAAAAAAAAAAAAAGAAAAAAAATTAAAAAGAGGCAAAATTTCAAGATATGGATACTAAAACATGGGAATATCTGATGATAGCCTATTTGACTAATACACTACTAAAATATTCTCATTTTCCATTTTCTCCCTCTCTATTCAACTGTCAACTCCGAAGTAACATTTAGCTCCCCAAATTGCCACTCTTTAAATATACCTTCATAAAAATTATTGGACCATACTCTTAAGTGAAATAAATCAGACACACATGTTTAAATACCGCATTGTTTCTCTGGTGTGAGAAACTGAAAGTGTAAATAAAGACTAAAATCCATTATATTGGGAAAGAGAAGAAAGTGTCCAAATGGAAAAGGGAACACCAGAGGGGGAGGGGGAAAGGAACAGAGGGACAAGAGAAATAAGAAATGGAAGGAAAAAATGGAAACAAAGCTTTTGTAAATAAGGAGGGAGGAGGGGGTGAAGGGAGAGGAGAGGAACGGGAAAGAAAGAAGCAACAGGATATATCATATACAGGTACAAATCCCCTATGATGAATGTCATCACTGTGTACATCTAAAATGTACCATTAAAATAAAATAAATTAAAAAATTATTCTGAAATAAAATATAAATCTGATTTTAGCCAGATATGGTGGTGCACACTCTGGGGAGCTGAGACAGGCATATCACAAGTTTAAGCCCAATTTACGCCACTTAGCAAGACTCTCATTCAAAAAAACTTTTTAAAGGAGGGTGAGGGATCTAGCTCAGGCAAAGGCCCTGAGTTCAATTCTCAGTACTACCAAAAACAAAAACAAAAACAAACAAAACAAACAAAAAAAACACCAAAAACCAAAAAACAATCTGATCTTGTTCTTTATTCATTTAAACTCCCAAAAAGGATCTTGACTAATTCCACGATCAAGCTCCAGGTAAAGTAAGCATGACTTACCCAGAGTTTAATAAGTTAATTAACTTATTAACTCAACAAATATGGACACACCACTTTTAGGGGTCAGATACCATTCTCAGCACTGGAGAACACAATGATGAACAAGACAAGTAAAATCTGTGTATTCCTTGAGCTTATAGTCTGGTGTGGTGATATGCAGAAATGAGACAAGCACATCAGTTAGCACGTAAGGTTACAAATATTACGGGAGACGTAGAGCCAATAATGGAGTCTGGGAGACAAGTCTGGAGGAAATATTATCATTTAAATGAGATCACAGTAGAGGCTTACTAAGAAGGGAGCAGTCAGTGCTAAACTCTGGGGTGGAAATACGTCTAACCCATATAAGGAGACTGATCCCACAAACACGCGGTTGTCTGTGGTTCATCCACAAAGACTTAGTTCTAGCTCCTAGAACTGTCACTCTTCCACTCCTGGGCCTATGCACTGCTGTTTAGAATGCTGTTCCCTTCCTCACCTCTTTTTTTGTTAATTTTTTTTTTTTTTTTTTTACCAAGAACATGTATTGGTACATTGTATACATAATGATCACATTCATCATGGTTATTTTGTACCGATACATGATTATCTTGGTTCCCCCCTCTTCCCCACCCCTCCCTTCTGCTCCCCCTTCCCTATTTACAGCAGGTTTATTTACATTTTTCCATTTTTTCCCTTTCCCCTTTCTTTCCTTTTTCCCTTCCTTCTTTTCTCCCTTCCCCTTCTCGTTCTTCTCGCTTTTGAATATTATCTTTCTTTACATAATATCTATTCTACCCCTTTGTCCTTATTTACACTTATGGTTTGTCATATCAGAGAAACAATCTGATGTGTACTCATGAGTGTCTGATTTATTTCAAACCTTTCTCCTTATTAACTTCCCTGCATCCTTTAGGTGTTAGCCGAGTAATACACTCTCAAGACTTGGTGTGAATTTAGATCACCTGGCACGACAACTGTCTGTCTGCATTTCTGACATGCCCAGATGTCATGCACAGGACCACAAGGGTGGCCACTCACAAAGGGCTTCTCAATGGTTCTCAACCTTGGATCACACTGGAGCCACCTGGAGAATTTTTAAATCTCTCCCTCTCCTCCCAACACTGCCACGTACAGTCCAGTCCACAGTTGTGAGAGTGAGGCTGAGGTATGGTGCATTCGAGCTCTCCAGGTAGTGCTCCAGGTAATGTGAAGGCAGGCTGCAAACCTCTGGGGTCTCTAAGGTGCCTTCGGACTCAGACACCTGTCCCTGGCACGGAGGGACCTTTCCGAAGAGGGCATCACCGATGCTTCTCGGCGTGACAGGGTCTGTCGCTCAGAGCTGCTAACCGCGGGCTCTAGGAATAACAGGAGAGAGCCCGGCTCTGCCGCTTGACCTTCAGTAAGCCGTTTTACTTCTCTGTCTCAGTTTCTTCATCTCTAAAATAAAAATCATTCTATCTGACGTGTTCACTGTTGGTCTAATGAAAGATATAGAAAGGTAGCTTTCGTCCAGTGCCTTGCAAGTGGTAGGAAACAGCCAATAGCTTGAGGGTGCCGCTAATATTAAATATGAGATTTGGTAGCATGATGGCATCTTTAAGAAAAAGGAAAGATGTCAGTTTGTTCTCTTGCTTTCCTCCAGAACAACATCCACATGGACAGTACCTCTAAGCAGTATTTCAGAAGACCAACCCCGTGCCATCCCACGTCGCCCTTCTGCATAATAAGTAAAGTTGATATGCTCACTAAGAGAAACACGGCCTGTCTTCATTTGCTAGCAGTGAATTACAGTTCTGATTGCCTTACGTGAATCAAGTGCTCTCGGTGGAAGCAGCCAAGGCAACAAAATCATTAGATGTTTCCACCTAATTAGAAAGGCATGAGCACATCTGTCTCCCGGTATTTGAGGAAGGGCTCATGGAGCCAGCGAGGCGGGTTTCCACTGCTGCTAAGTCACGGGCAACCTGAGAAGTGACGGCGCGTTCTCTGGTCTTTGTTTATGAATCTTCACCCACGCCAAATAGTTGAGCAGACCTCAAAGTCTCCCCCACCCAACCCTGGCTGACAAGGCTTGAGAAAGAGAGCTATGGAGAGCGGTAGCCTAAATTCAGACTTGTCAAAGCTGCCATCGGTGGGTGAAACTCCTGCTCTCAGACACTGCCGCTTAACCCACACTCAGCTCTCTCTGTTGTCCATTTGCTCTCAGCTTTCCATGAATACACTGACTTACGTATATGTCTCTCCCCTGATGGCTTTCCGCACACTAGTGAGTCACCTTTCTTCTTTCACACATCCCAGAGTTGAAAAGTATTTCCCCAGTAACGATATTATAAATTCTAACTGACTCAGTAATATCATTAGTACAACTAGTTTAGTTTACAGATACCAAGTGCTTAGAGTGTAGATGCTCCGCTGGCTATCTTCCTTCCCCCAAACCATTAACCCTGCTTAACCCAGCAGACAAACTCAAACTGAAGAAATGTCTACCTGAAATGTCTACTCAGTACTGGTCAAAATTGTCAAGGGCATCAAAAACAAGCAAGGTTTAAAAAACTAACAGGCTAGATGAGTGTAAGAAGACATGACAAGTAAATGTATATCCTGGGTGGGCTCTTGGGACAGGAAACAAACATGAAGAAAAACTAAAGGATTTCAGTAAAGTATTAACTTTAGTTTAGTGTATTGGTATTGGTTACTCAATTGCAACAAATGTATCATAGTGATGTTACTAATGGGGAGACTAACTGGGGGGGCTACATAAGAACTTTCTGTAATAGTCTTGCAACTTTTCTGTAAATACAAAATTTTTCTAATATTAACTTCCAAATTTAATTCATTTTTGAAGTCAGTGAATTCTTTCTCAAAGTCAAACTTGGAGCCACATGCAGTGGCAAATGCCTGTAATCCCAGCACACTGAGAGGCTGAGGCAGGAGAATCCCAAGGTCAGGCCCAGTCTGGGCAACTTTGGGACTTACTGAGACCTTGTTTCCAAAAAAAAAAAAAGAAAGAAAGAAAGAAAATTAAAAAGGGTTGGGGTATAGCTCAATGCAAAGGCCCCCCAGAGTAACTACTACCAAAAAAAAAAAAAAAGGCAAACTTTGGACTATATATTTCTAACTATAAAGTCTCATAGTAAAAAGAAAAAAGTGGAGAGGATTACATTACACATTTGATAAAGGATTTCCTACGCATTTAGAAGCTTAGAATACATAGTAATCCAAATTAATTACTTTCTAAAACATCTCATTAAATGTGTTCGGTGAGATGATTAATCAAGCAGCATCCTAGAACGCATGGTAATTCCTTCTTCTGAAATTCTAACCAGAATAAAGAATATTTACTCCATTGTTTTTAAGTCCTACTTTAACAGAATCAGAGAATTTTGTATAAAATATCAAGGCTAGGAATCCAAGATCAATTATTCTGAGAAAGGTCTTTTCCACAAATGTGTCAATGAAATATTAAGGATGAGGAAAGCCTAATTCTCAAGGTATAAGAAATGAGTATTGAATTCGGTGTCAGTGTGTTCATCACATGAACCCGCAACACCCTGCAGAGAGGGCTCTTCTCAGGCACAAAGTCCTGAATGCGTACCCATGTCGAGTACTTAATGAGGTCCATGCATGGCGGAAGTCAAGCGCCATGCAATTTCTAGCTGGCCTGTATTTGAAAAGTAGGATGAGAAAGCCTGGCAGTAATGATGCCTTAAAATATCCTGCAGTATCTGGGGATTCATCTTCTCCTGGTTGTTGTGACAGTTTAAATGCATGTCTACAAGTTCTGTGACGTTTCTCCTACCACAGGTGGGATCTGTGTCTCTGTGCTTACAACTGGGAGGGTGTCTGTGCCTGCCTCAACCAATAGGGTACAGCAAGGACGTACACTGTGGGACCTGGGTCACAGAAGTCACGGTGCGCCTGCCGCGCTCGCAGAAATATTTGTCTCGAAGTGTACGGTACACGTACCTGCTCAGGCCCCGCTGCTGGTCAAGCTCTAGTCGCTGTTTGACCATAACCACTCGAGGAGTTCTGAGCCAGACCCACTTAGCCCCACAAAATAACTGAGAGATGATAAAATTACTTTGCTGGATTGAGCCACTACATTTTGAGGTAAGGCCTAATGAAGCAATGGCTAACTGGAATATTTGGTTTATAGTTATTCAAGAAAGAGTTGGTTAATATGAAGTGTTCGTATAGGGTAATAATGATTAATTGATTGCGTTGGGTCAAACCTGGCCATAGAATCATAAATATACAAATTTATATTAATGGCAGGTAATGGTGCTTTAGTTTAATACTATAATTACTTCTTCATTACCCAAAGCTTCTGTCTTAATTTAGAAAATATTTGTTAACCTTCTACTACATGCCAGGCCTTATGACAGGCATTAGAAATTCAATGGTATCAAAGACAAATATATGCCTAGCATCATGAGCTTACACTCAAGAGAGAGAAATAGATAAAAATATGCAAATATACAAAGTAAATGAATACCAGCTATGATAAGTGTTATAAAGGAAATTTATTAGATGCTTGGGAAAATCTTACTTGTGACAGGTGGTTAAGAATGGTCACTTTGAGGAGATGGCATTTAAGAAAAAAACAAAAAATAACGACCAGTCATATGAGAAGCAGCAAAAAATTTCCTGGAGGAAGAACAAGTTGGGCCCTGAGGAACAAAGGCACCAGAACCAGAGTAAAAGCCAGTGCGGCTGGAGCTTAGTGTGAAGATGGGTGTGGAAAGCACAGCTAGTGTTGCACCAAAGAACACCCATTCTGTGCAGTGCAGCTGACTTGGGAAGTGGCGTTCCAGGAGGAGGCTGTATTTCCCAGCCCCACCCCCTGGCCTAAAAACATAGTCATGTGACTGAATTTTCGTCAACAGAATGTGAGCAGAAGTGCCACTACTGGAGTAGCCTTATACACGCTCTATGCTCCATGCTTAAATTCCACAGGACACTGGTACCTAGAGGGTCCCTGGATATCATATGTGAAGAATCTCAGTATCAGCCCAAACCCTGAATGACTTCATGGAGCAGAGGCCCGTGCGTACTTCCTCTTTCTCCCACCTGGACCTCCCTGTGTAAGCAGTAATCCTCTACTAGTGTTACGCCATGAGATTTTAGGGGTTAGCTGATACAGCAGTTAGTATACCTTAATGAAATGAGAGAGTGATACAGAATTCATAATGAGAATACATTCAAAATGGCAAGGGATTTGATTTCTATCCTAAGAGCATGGTCTTGGGAATCTATTGTTATATGCAGGGAAGCCAGATGATCTGATTTACCGTATCTCTATTCTCTGCAGTGACTGGATTTGAAAACAAAAGAGTGGAAGCGTTATGTTGGGTTATTATTATAAAGGATCATAGGAAGTAAAGAATTGGATGTCCTGTGTTCTGTCACCTCAGAACTCTCAGCTTTGTCAAGAAAAATAAAATTTAAGAATCATAATTTCTTTTAAGTGAAAAGGAAAAATCTCCTGGTTCAAAGTTACTTCTATACTATCAAGCAGTCTTTAGATTTTTTGGAACTTTTAATAAGCACTTCATAGTTTAGAAAACATAAAACTATTCAAAATATCACCTCCCTGGCTATGTGAAAGAAAGTTACTGTCAGGCTTCTCAGCATTTGGATATGTGAAAAAGAGCTGAGGGAGGGAGACCACACAACGACAGGGTAGGGTGATTTTCAGCAAGCCAAGTCCCAAAAGCAAACTCCCGCTGTTGCAAAGCCAAACTCTGAGAACCCCGAACTGGATAGCAAAGAAAGATACCATCATGATGAGGATGGAAAAAAATCTAGTGTATACAATGATGAATGAATGATCCAAAGTAAACTTTCAAATATGAGCCCAAAGGGCTCTCAAGAGAGAGAACACCTTGTACAATGTGGGGAGGAGAGATTCAGAAGACACCATTTGAGTACAAGTTTATCCAGGCAGAGAAGCACTTATGTCACATAGTAATATAGAATTTTGTTATTTCTTTGCTTTATCTTATAATTGTTATGTACCAGATCCAACTTTCCTTTGAGAGATTTTTTTTCTGACAATCTTTAGTCAAACAAAAAGTTCAGGTAATATTAGTTATTATTCCTCTGTACTGTACAAGATGTATCATCAATTCATATTCTCAATGCACTATTATAATTTGTCATAAGATATTCTAGACATGATCCCTGAAATGCAACAGGCTGAATCGGAATCTGAAAAATAGAATCTAAAATATGTAAGGATTGTGCCTAAAATCTAGCATTACAAGTGTGTTGCTTTCTATGTTTAAGTGGAAAGTCTATCAAAAGGCTTACTTATTTGCAAAACCCAGTATTCACAACGTTAAAGTAATACGAAACTGTATGTAGTCTTATAAGTGCTAAAGTACAATATATCTGGGCAATGAGTGAGCCCTGTTTACACATTTGTTCTTTCAAGAGAATATATAAACACATACATGCACATATATGAAACCTTCCTTCAGAGAACATTTGTCTGTTTGAAGGAATTTTTGTTGTTGCCTTGTGGTAATTAATATTCTTTAATGTGGGAGTATTTCACTTTCAAATGCTCCCTACTCATCGAGTAGCTATCTATCATCTCTCTTTTCCCCTCTTTTGCTATCTTTATATCATCTTCTTAGTTTAAAAAAAATTCTTTAATGTGGTCCTTGATATTTGCATGAAACTCTCAGGTTCTTATAAAGAAAAACACTGTGCATACACACACACACAACTTTGTCATAATTTTGAGTGCCCTAGAAATCTTGCAAAAGATAGAATTTGATTGACAGTTAGAAAATGCATACATTAACTATATTTAGCTTTGGGCCACCATGGCCTTCACCCATGCAATTATACAACTTGCATGACAAAAATGTAGCTGTTCACAATTATTCAAAGTCATTCCCAAACAGCATGATGGTTCTTGATTCTGAAGATTGTAGACTCACACCAGTCATATAATTGTATCTTGATTTTCTCACCTGAAGATTTTGTTCAGATTTGAGAGGCACTGTATAGGGTTATCATCCTAAAGCAAATCAAACTGATTTTCAGAGCTTCCAAGAAATTACTTGTTCACCCAATCCATAAACATTAACCTATGTTCACTGTGTGCAGTGTATGGCTTGTATCTAAATGTCCCTGAAAAACCTCCTGCAGTCAATAGGTGGCACTTTTCAGAAGTGGCTGGATCTAGAGTGTGTGATGCTGGGATTGATTTATAATGCAATGCTACAACTATGGGTGGCCTACCATGGGTGTGACCACCCAAATGGTGGGTAGCCTGGATAGAATATAAGAGACAGAAATAGAGCTGCTGTTGTCACTTGTTGCTCACTGCTTTTGCTACCTTCTGCCCACCATGAACTGTTTCTCCTCTGCGATGCCCCTCTGACATGTCACCCTTCCTTGGAACCAGCCAATTATGGATTGAAACCTCTACAAACTGTGAGCTACAATAAACCTTTCCTCCTTTAACTGTTGGGTATTTTGTTTCAGAATGAGAAAAAGTAACTAACAAATACAGTTACGATAATTATTAAGAATCCTGTTAAACACCACACCATTCCTACTCTTGAGAATAGTCTCTAATATAATGCAATACATGTTTTGGAAAAAAGGACAGTAAATTCTGTCTTAATAACTCCGGGCCTCAGTGGTCTAAAAGGTTTATTTTAACATAGTTTCTCATGTTTGACTTGTTCAGTGTGTTCCTCTAAGACTTCGGGTTTTTTTAATTTTTAAATTTTATTTTAATGGTACATTTTAGATGTACACAGTGATAACATTCATCATAGGGGATTTCTACCTGTACATGACATATCTTGTTGCTTCTTTTTTTCCCATCCCCCTCCCCCACCTCCTCCTCCCTCCCTATTTACAAAAGCTTTGAGACCATACTTTTAAGTGAAATAAATCAGACACACATGTTTAAATACTGCATAGTTTCTCTGGTGTGAGAAACTGAAAGTGTATATAAAGACTAAAATGTATTATATTGGGAATGGGAAGAAAATGTCCAAATGGGAAAGGGAACAAGGGAAGGGGTAAAGGAACAGAGGGACAAGAGAAATAAGAAATGGAAGGAAAAAATGGAAACAAGACTTCAGTATTAAGGATAGACTTTCTTCAAATACTGCTAAGTATCTGGGGCAAGGGGTTGCATCACATATAATCTTTCCATTCCAGACCTCTGTGTTTACTGGGCATCACAGTCCCTTTTAGGTACCATCATTGATAGGTCAGAGCACTCCACTGTTGGTTTGATACTCAGTGGAAAAGGTCACTCTCATATTCAATGCCACATCTCATTTTCTAATCACCCAATCAGCTTTAAACTTCTGCCTATAATCTTGTTCTCCACAGGGCTCTCAGTACCCCCTGAGGATTGGTTCCCAGACACTTCCCCAACTTGTAGAACTCAAATTCCTCTAATGCTCAAATCTTTATATAAAATGGTGTAGTATATAACATATGCACTCCTCCCATACACTGTGCATCATCTCTAGAATACTTTTATAATACCTAATATAATACAAACTGTATTAGCTTCACTTGTCATCCAGGTTCTTCAGCCATTTAATGTGATTCTGTCATGGCAGGAAACAAGAAGCCCTACATACCTGTGGTTCTACTGCTCACAGCCAAAGACTTACTTGCTAGGGAATAAAGGACTTCTCCCTTGGCTATCAACATGAACTCAGGCTAACCTGTTCTCTTAACCCTCCTGCTACTTTGAGGGAGGTGACACAACACATTACAGACATGAGATCCTACTTCTGAGTGCCTTTCAAAAGAGCTGTCTATCACAACACAGAGGAATTAAGCTCCACCAGACTAACTTTGAACAGTGAAAAACCAAGAGATTATTCAGATTTAGGAGGATAAACTTCCCTTCCACAGCCTCTCTAATTTATGATGTCTATAAACAAGCTTTTCTGAAGAAATCTTCTGTGGCCTATGCACATGCTATTGAACTACATCTTCTTGGATTTTCATGAAGCAGCAGCCAGGGTGTAGGAGGGTAATACATTGTCTTACACTGTAATCCTTCTTCTCTACCTCACCTCTTTCTTCTTTCACAAGCCTGTGGCAGCTTGCACCTTTTTTGGAAGCAACAGAATTCACTAACAATTTTAGATGAATGTAATACTTAGACTGGGTCTGTGTTTCATGACTTTGAGGACAAAGTAAAAACGAAGTAGGAAGCAGGTAGAGGATAAAATTAGAAGAAGGATTTCAAGAGTGTGATCCATTGGAACAGATGACAGAGCTAGGGCAGTAGTATTGGAAATAAACAGGAGCCATTCAAGAGAGGAGTTTGGGAAGTTATGTGTTAGAGAATTCCTGGAGAAAGCAGAGAGAGAGAGGAAGGCATAGGTTAAGAGTGGCTAAAAATTGGAGAAAGAAGAGGCAGTGAGGAAAAAGAGAGGCAGGTAAGAGATATGAGAATTTGGAAAAAAGAAGATTCCAAGAAGAGAGTAACACTGTTCAACAATGCAGAAAGTTCAAATAGCCTGAGAATGAAGAAGGAGCTACAAATCCAGCCAGAAGGTATTATCATAAGATCAGTGTTAAAGGAGGGATGGAGTCCAGAAGGGACTGTTGATTTTGAATAGAATCACACTGATGAAAAAAGATGATTAAACAATGGTCTGAAGGAGGAGTGGGAACTTGGGGGAAACCGGATCTAGAAACATGAGTGCCTAGAAGGTTCCACTTGCAAACATCCAGGGGTGCCATTTACACAGGATACACCAAGATTTCTTAGACAAGGAGGTAGAAATAGTACTTAAGGGAAAAGCTGAACAAGAAATAGTTTCTGGTAATTGAAAAGAGGTACCAGAGAATTTAGTGAAATGAGATAGAAGAGGATCAGCGGTGAGGAATTCTCATTTCCAAGTAAAGGTCCCACATTTAATGATTCAAAGTTTTTTTTACAAATTTAGTGCCCATTTTCTAGCCAGTGTCCACAGTTTATACTCATCAATGTTTTGATTTGTAGTTTCCTGGGAAGCCATTCTAGCCTCAGTTATTACATAGTGCCAGTACCTAAAATATCACCAGTGCAAATCCACTGATTTGAAACTAACAAGTGTTTCTGGGGCAGTATCCTTTAATGTGCTTATGAAGATGAGATGAGAACAATGCACTGTGGGACTCAGATACTAGGAATGTCAGAGGCCCTAGTAAACTAGAAGGTTTCTGATGGCTTTAAGAGGAGGACATCAAAGATAAAACTCTCTTGCTTCATTATTTCTATTAAGATAAAGCTTCCTTTAAAATTTCATAAAACAAACTATTTATATAGGTTAATATGTTATATCCCCTGCAAATACACACACACACACACACACACACACACACACACAGACACGCACATACACACACACTTTTTATACCTGTTTAAAAAATAAACTTCTGCAGAAAATATAAAAAGAAACCTCAAACCAGTCGGGGTGGGGATTATTTCAAATCCAAAAGAAGAACCCAAAATGAAAAGCTTCAACTGTTCAAAAGGTGAATTGTGCTCCACAATCAAGCTGTCTGACACAGCCTTTTTAATCACATGTCAGAAATGTGTCTTGCACCCAAAATTTTGAATTCTCAAAAGCTTCCCTCTTAAAAAAAGAGTAAAGTGAATTGTAAATTACATCTTAATGTGTTATTTTTAAAAACATACCACAAATGCAGTTAATGAGATGAAGAGTGCAAAAGAACATCATGCCTTACCTAGAAATTTCTGTCTGATTTTGCAGAGGAACTAAAATACTAGAAATGCAAAATGAAATCAGAGAGGATATGGGTATGTGTGAAATGCTGCTTCTCTTATTAAGGGCAGACCAGACCGTCCACGCAAAGGCAGTTTGCCCATCAGACTATTTTCCACATTGGGAAGGGAATTATTTGAGATTCTTGGGGAGCTTCCTCCATTGTCCTTTAGTCCTTTTCAGTGGGGACAAATCTTTACATTAAGACACTGAGCTTGGTTTTCAGAAATAGTTAAAGGCAATTCAGACTTGGTTTGGGAAACAAGGTGAATTCTAAAATGAAGAATTATTACATTTTTGTTTGGAAGGAGGGATGATGATAAGTTAATGAAACTGACTTTTCTGTGCCTTATAAACTGGCTGTGGGGAAATTCACAAAGGAAAGTTTTGAAAGCGTTTTAAGAAACAGATATTACTGGAATGAATTAATACAGATTCTAAAGCAACTATGTTAGAGAGGAAAATACATATCTAGATGTATAAAGTCTCTCCAGCTTGCTATAGAGTAGAAAGCTATGCTCAATGTTTCATTCAATACATTTTAAAGCAATTAATACTGTAAGGTTTATACATATTCTTTTATATTTTGGTTTTTTCCATTATAAAAATGTGTCAAAGGGATCATTTGAGCTCTTAGAGACCTGATTTAGCACAGTGAAAGATGACTAAAATTTTTTTTAAAGATGAATTCTTTTTTTAGCCTACCAACCAGCACCTAAATTAAATAAGTCCCCTGTTACTCTAGGTAAGAGACTACTTTTCTAAATCTAGGTAAGCATTCTACCACTGAGCTTCACTCCCAGTCCCACCAGAACACTTTTGAAAGCGAATGGGTATTGTTAATTACTTGAGAAATAACGGCATAGAATGAGACATGGCAGGCATGGTTGTGTGCCCCTATAGTCCCAGCTACCCTGGAGGCTGAGGAAGGAGGATCGCTTAAAGCCCAGGCATTCAAAACAAAACAGGGCAATATGCCACACAGGCCCTCTGTGCTCCGAAGAAGACATGAGGCCAGTCCTGTGATAAAGAAGTGTGGGAAACTATCTTACCCAGTATGCCTTGCTCCTTGGTACAAAGTATCCTGAAATCTGTAGCTAACACCATTTATGAGGTAAATAGTCTAGAGCCGGATTCTGACACAAAGGCTTCTTCTTCTATGAGACACTTAACCAGATACGGAACTCAACAGCTGAGGTGAAAGTATAAACATTATTAAGTCCAGGGCCAAGCCTATCTCCCCAACAATTCTAGCTTCCACAGATATGTTAGAGCCGTATGTTGGTCCACTGTTATTGCTCCTGGATGTTGCCTTTGCCACCCCATAGGCACTAGTTTTGCAGGGCATCCTGGGCCAGGTGCTGTTTCCTCTTAACCTCAACCAATCTCTAGAGCCCTGTGGTGGCCTGGGCATCTTCCACAGAGGAATCTCTCCCTTCCCCAGGCTGGATGTCCTGGCTCCATAGCCTCTTGGTGGTATTCATCAGAGACACGGCAGCATTCTCTGGGCAGCTGGTCTTCCAGTTGAGGAAGGAGACTTGGGCAGTGTCTCTGGCGAGGAACATGGAATGAAAGTACAGCAGGGCTTTGAAGTCACTGTGGATGGCGTGCCTCACCACTATCTTCCCTGTATCTTCCAGATCTAACAACACCCAATGCTTATTCATTTTAATTGACAAGAGTAAACACCTTATATGTTTATGTAGGGTGTATGAGGTGTTTTGATAAACATTATAGAGTTTAAGCTTATTAACACAAGTACTACCTCAAATACCATTTTTTTGTGACGGATACTTAAAATCAACTCTTTTAGCAATTTTCAAGTACAAAATATATTAACTGTAGTCATCATGATGTATAATAGATCTCTTGAACTTGTTCCTCCTATGTAACTGAAATTCTGTGTTCCTTGACTGACATTTCCCCCACCCCCTCACAAACCCCAGGCTCTGGCAGCCTCTGTTTCACCCTGTCTTCATGAGTTCCTGAATAGCATTCCACTGTGACTGTGTATCACATTTTTTAATCCATTCATCAGTTGATGGACACTTAGGTTGTTTCCATTTCTTAGCTATTGTGAATAGTGTTATAATGAAAATAAGAGCACACGTGTCTCTCTGACATACTGATTTCATTTTCTTAGTATATTCCCAGTAGTGGGATTGTTGGGTCATATGGTAGTTCTATTTTTAATTTTTAAAAGAATTTTCATACTGTTTTCCATAATGGCTGTAACTAATTTATTGCATTCCCATCAACAACATGCAAGTGTTCCTTTTCTCTGCTCCTTGTCAGTATTTGCCACCTTTTTTCTTTTTCTTTTTTTTTTTAATAATAGGCATCTCTTATTGTTTAGATTTAAAATGTCCCCCAAAAGTCTCATGTGAGCAGAGATGAGGATTTGGAAGGTGATTGGATCATGGGAGTGATATGCTCATCAATGGATTAACCCATCGATGAATTCATAGCTAACTATGCTGTTAGGAGGTGGGCCCGGTTGAAGGAAGCAGTCATTGGAGGCATGACCTGGAAGGATATATTCTTGTCCCCAGTGCTTTCCTTTTCTCTCTGCTTCTTGGCTGCCATGAGAGGAGCAGTTTCCCCTCCACTGTAGCCTTCCAGCATACCATTTCTGCCTTCAAGCCAGTCAACCATAAACTGAACCCTCAGAAACTGTGAGCCAAAATAAACTGCACCTGATTTAAGTTGTGGATGTCAGGTATTCTGTCCCAGCAATGGGAAAGTGACTAGCACACCATCCTAAAGAGTATGAAGTGATATCTCATAGTTTTAACTCATATTTCACTGAGGATTAGTGATGTTGACCATTTTTTCATATACCTACTGGCTATTGTGTGCCTTTCTTAGAAATACCTATTCAGATCCTTGTCTACTTTTAAATCAGGTTATTCATTGTTTTGCTGTTGAGTTGAGCTCCTTGTACACGTTAGTAGTACCAAGGTAACAAAATGAGTACCAAATGAGTACCAAAAATGATAAATTGTTTTCCATGAAAAGGGTGACAAACCACGAGGCACTCAACCTTGACAAATTGTACCTTGCTCAATAAGTACCAAACAAATGTCAAGTACCAGGACAAATTTTGCATGTCAAAATGCACCAAGTACCAAATTCAAAGAATTTAAAGCAGATACATGCCAAAGTATGACCGTATATTTTGAATATTAACCCCAGATGTATGATTTACAAACATTTCAATTCTCGTACATTTTAAATCTAATTTCTTTATAGCCATAATGCCTATTTCCTCTATGTGATTATAGGAAACATTTTATACATGCTGAATCAAAAGTCTTTTACAGACAGGTGGCTGATAAATTACCAGTTCTTTAATTCATAAATTTAACTTGTTACATTGATTTGTCTTATTATGTGTAATGCACACAAACCCTGAATGATTCACACAAATATTTTTTACTCATAAAAACATGCCAAAACCTTTTCAGAGAGTTTCATTGTCTCCTTCTAGAGTGCTCATTCTTCAGTGTGTATAAGCAAGCAAAGGCTTTGATATTCAAATTAATGAAAGCAGTGGAAATGAAAAATGAAACCATCTGAAAATCATATGCTTCCTCCTGATACACATTAATGAAAAGCTCACCCACAAAAAAAAGTTATTTAAGAAAATGTTTACCTCACATGCAATGAAAAATTCCCTTGCAGGTAAAAACTGATAGAAAGGTTATTTTACAGGTAATCACAAAATCAGAGTTTAGTTCTGCCTCCCCAAGAGTAGCAAGTACTACCAAACATTAAGGTGATATAGA
>PVJO010002760.1:0-136434 GCA_004026905.1 Hystrix cristata | reverse complement strand
GCAAGTCAACTAGTTTAGCATATGTCCACATCCGTTGTACAGGCCCCTTGCCCCCTTTTATCCATTCCTTCGATCCAGAATTTAGCCCCTATCCTAAATCATCCAGGCCCAGGTCCTAGAAACCAGAACCTCTCCTGTAACCCAGAGCCCAACAAAATCATTCAGACTAGGCAAACCTAAACCTGCCCTGCCCTATCTGTTCCTGCCCACCAAAATGGGCCAAAGGCTCTGGCACCTGCTTTTCTCACCCTCCTGCCTTTTGACTGACCCAGGCGCTTCCCCACTCGGCCCTGTGTGGCACGGTGTCTCCCCCCTCCGCGAAACTGTAACACTGCTGTCCCCCAGGGCTGGGGACGGAACCAGGGCCTCGTGCTGCTGGACACACGCTCCACCACGGAGCTCCATCCGAGCCCGCCCACAAAATCTCTTTTCAGTGGCAGCTGTCTCTTGAGCTGTTGGCCTCACCAAATCTGAATAAAACCAAAATCCCAGGTACTTTTGTTCTTTGTTTTTTGGATTTTTTGTTGCTGTTTTTTGTTTGTTTGTTTGTTTGTTTTTTGAGACAGGGTCTCACTATGTAGTTTAGGCTGGCCTTGAGCTCACTATGTAGCCTAGGCTGGCCTCGAACTCATGGTGATCCTCCTGCTTCAGCCTCCCAAATGCTGGGATTACAGGCATGCGCTACCATGCCTTGCTCCAGGTACATTTTAAATACTAGGGCTTTCTGGGGATTTAGCTCAGCGGTTAGAGTGCTTGCCTTGCAAGCACAAAGCCCTGAGTTCGATCCCCGACACCTAAATAAATAAATAAATAAATACTAGGGCGGGACAGGACCAGCTGGGGAACTGGGCTCCCCTGGGCCCGCCCTCCTCGACCTCCCTATGCTCTCAGCCCTCTGCATGTGGTGTCTACCATCAGCCTTCTCAGAGCCGCTCAGGGCTCCCAGTCCAAGGAAGAGGCTGCTAGTTCTCTTGAAGTCCAGGCCTGGAGCAGGCACTGTGTCGCTTCCACTGAATTCTATTGGCCAAAGCGGTTACAGGTAACAGGGGAGCAGAGCTCAGTTCTCCATGGAAAGGGTATCTCAGAGCATGCAGCCATCTTTCATCTTCCAGGGAGGAAGAGGCACCCTTTCCCAGGGCATCTCCTGTGGGCACTGAGGATGTACGCATTTTACTAGATTTGGGTCACAGGATGCTCCCACCACAGCTTCGAATCTTAGGAAAGTGCTGCGTCAATTCACAAGCAAGCGGTGATGCTGAGATGAGAGCCCGGCAGCCACAGGGTCCTTCCGGCCCGGTCCTGTGGCATGTTACCAGCCATGTGCACTACCAACCAGTCTGCCAGGGCTCTGGCTCCCTTCCCAGGTCTGGCCATGGCTTCACATGGCTGCTGGAAGCCTCCGGAAATCTTTTTAGCACATTCTTTCTTGCTTGAGTTAGCTAGAGCCAGTTTTAATGGCCGTACCCAAGGGCCCCAATCGACACAAAGACCATTCTATTCCTTCTCTTCAACCTTAAGTGCCTGGTTATTTATTTCTCCTCTGGGGATTAAACCCAGGGTCTTCGCACTGAATTACGTTCCCAGGCCTTTTTTTTTTAAATTCTGAGACAGTATCTCAGCAAGTTGCCCAGGCCGGGCTCAAATTTATGTTCCCACTGTCTCAGCCTCCCAAGTAGCTGGGATTACAGGAATGTGCCACCACGCCCATTGAGAGCCTGGCTTTGATTCCAAGTACCATCTGCCACCCAGTTCAGCCTCCTGGAAGCAGCTCCTGGAGGTCCCAGCAGCACTTCCAGTGTTACCTGCCAATGTGACTTGTGTCCAAATCCACTCCTCCCGGCCCTGCTCCTCCCTCTGGGCACCCTCCTTCTTTACTCATATAGCTTCTCTTCCTTGGTCTTCCCAAACCATCCGTCCGTCAGTCTACAGTTTCCCTCCTGCTGTGAGCCATGCAAAGGACTGACAACCTGGACAATCCTCTTAAGTCCACCCCTCCGAATTTATTTGTTTGCTAGGGCCAGCATAAGGAGAACCAAGACTAGGTAACTCGAAGTGCAGAAAGTTATTTCCTCCTTGTTCTGGAGGCTCGAAGGCCACGATCAAGGTGCTGGCTGGGGTTAGTTTCTTCTGAAGCCTCCCTAGCTTTGCACAGCGGCAGTCGCATCGCCAGTGAGGTTTATCTGGGGCTCAATGATTGCTAACTGGAAGCCTCCTCTGAAGCCTCCCTCCTTGATTTGTAGGTGACTGTCCCCTCCCTGTGTTTCGAAGTGATCTTCCCTCTGTATATCTGGGTCATAATTTTCTCTTCTTAATGACATCAGTCACATTGGTTTAGTGACCAGCCTAGTGACCTCGTTTAACTTAATTACCTTTTTAAAGACCCTGTCTCCAAACGCAGTTCCATTTCGAGGAGCTAGGGGTTAGGTCCTTAACCTATAAATTTGGAAGAGACACAATTCAGCCCATGACACCCTCCCTCCTCTGGATTCTTAGTGTCAATTTAAGCTTCTGCCCTCCCACCTCCCTCCTGCTATCACACCAGCTCAGCCCCTCTAGTACCTAACACGCACACTCCCAGACTCCTCTCCTAGACAGCTCTCCCTGACCATGCTCTGAGAACTTCCCCGGCTCCCTGGCATCTCCAAAATAAAGTCTGAACTCCTTAGTCTGCCATCCAAGGGCATTCAGAGGCCGGCTCCAACCTGCTTTTGGAATCATCATTGCCACTAAGACCAGGAAAATGGCGGTGCCATGTAGCGCCTTGCTGCTCGAAGTGTAGTTCACGGGCCTGTGGCATCAACTGTGAGCCAACATCTCCTGTGAGCCAAACCCCAGACCTGCTGAGTCAGAACCTGTGTCACCTGCAGAGGGACCCTGGGAGAGGGACACCACGTGGAAGCTGGGATGTTTGCAGATACCGGTGGTGTCCAGAGAGGGCCTTCTAGGAGCAGAAGTTGCCTTGCTGGGCCAGAAACCTAACTTTGCCCAGAAGAAACCACTCATTCCCGGACTCCAAAATGTACACCAGGTAACGATTCTGAACAAATGAATTCCAACTCGCAGGCACGAGTAAGTGAAAAGATTGCCTGAGATAATCCCTGATAGAGGAAGGCAAGGTCCTTTCTCATTTCTTTCTTCTGTTGGGCAACATTTATTGCACTCCCGCTGAGGGCCAGGCTGGGTGCTGGGTGTACAGAGTTAAAGGAGACGTGAGCCTTGTCCTGCAGGAGCTCACAGACTACAGAGACACACGCCGAATAACTTGGGTGCAAGCCACGGGCACCCGCCCACCCACGCTCAAGCCCCCCTGGAGCACCCCAGGGCCTCTGGCTGCTGAGCTGTGGAGCTCGCCATGCCCTGCCGCGGAGCCCTTCCCACGCCTCCCCTCCGTCCTCCCCACACTGCCTGGCTAAATCTCATTCACCCGTCAGATTTCAGCTGAGACAGCATCTTCCAGGAAAATGCTGCTGACTACCCCAACCTGGGAAGGGGGCCTTGTCCACGCTCCCATGACGTCCCTCAGCCAGCCACTTCCCGTGTTGTGGCAGTGTTCATAATTCACAGCGAATTTCCTGTTTATCAGTCTTACTCCCAGGCTGAGAACATTGCCAGGGCAGGAACTTTATCTGCTGTGTTCATCGTATTCCCCAGTCTGTCTATCTGTCCGTCTCTTTTTTCCCCAGCAGTACTTGGGATTGAACCTACATCCCCAACTCTTTCATTTTTTATTCTGAGACAGGGACTCACTAAGTGGCTAAGTTGCCCAGACTGGGCTTGAACTTGTGATCTTCCTGCCTCAGCCTCCCAGAGTGCCAGGACTCTCAGATATTTACCATCGTACCTAACTCTCAGGTATTTCTTAAATATAGAAACATAAGAGTAATAGCTTTTTTGAGCTCATACTATATGTCAGGCACTATCTTAAGCACCTATATGTAATAACTCATTTAACCCTCACAACTACTCAGTAAAGTGGATACTGTTATTTTTTCCATTTCTCAGATGTAGAAATAGAGGCACAGAGAACTTGCCCAAGGTCGCACAGCTAGTAAATGCCGGAGTAGGGATTCAAACCCAAGCAGTCTTTCCCAATATTGAAAGAGGAGGTGATTAATTTCATGGAGGAGGGTTACATGTCAGGAAGCTTCAACTGGAAAACACTTGAGCCAGGTTTTGAAGTGTGAATATAAATTTGCCACGTGGAGAAGGAATGCTGGAGATTTGCAAATTTAGCAATTCCCGCCGCCGCTGAGAGCAACAGCATTTGCCCGGAGGGCAAATGGAAGGCAGCTGACAACATCCAGACACTGGCAGAGGAGGCTTAGGCAGGTGATGCCTCGGGGTGGATTCCCTGGTCCCGTTCAGCCTGAGTCACCGCACAGCAGGCCAGGGCAGGGCAGGCCAGGGCAGGGCAGGGCAGGGCAGGGCAGGGCAGGCTGCACATACCCTGGGGGGAGAGATCCACTGCTGCCCCTCTTGCCCCAGGGCTCAGACTACTGCTTCCTTACAGGGATGTGGCCTCCCAGAGAAGAGCCCAGACAGGTGTGGGCTCACGGCAGCTCGGTCCTATGAGGAAAGCGGAGAATCCCCTCCCTGCCCTGCAAAGCCCCAGCTCACCCTGGTTGTCCTCAGCCTGACCCTCCAACTCTGAGTGCCCATCGGAGTCATACAGCCCCAGGGCCCCTTCAAGAAACTGGATCTCAGCTGGGCGTGGTGCCACATACCTGTAACCCCAGAACTCTGGAAGGCTGAAGCAGGAAGAACACAAGTTCGAGCCTAATCTGAGCAATTTAGCAAGACACTGCCTCAAAAAAAATTTTTTTTAATTTTAAGGGCTGGGGATAGTTCAGTTCAAAGGTCCTGGGTTCAATTCCTAGTATAGGAAAGGAGAGGGAAAGAAAGGAGGGGAGGGGAGGGGAGAAAGGAAAAGAAAGGAGGGAAGAGGGAAGGAGCAGGATCCTGAGGGAACCTAGTATTGTAACAAGATTAGGAGGAGGTGCTACCTGGCTGCCTGTCCCAGACAGGGCACCCTGGAGCCCCAATCTAACCCAATCACTCCATTTTATACTGGGAAAGTTGAAGCTCAGGGGAGGAAAAGCACCTGCCAAGAGCACAGGGTGAGTAGGACCAGCGCCTCTTCACTGACCAGCACCGCTTCTCCTGCCCCTCCTGTCCTCTCCAGTGCAACCCCCGGCACCCTCCCCGCTCCCTCATTCTGTAGACCTTTCCGAGGTGCTGAGCTGCGCCCAGACGTCAGAGGATGGCAAACTGAGGTGTGTGAAAAAGAGTCTGCAGATCGTGTGTGTCTCACTCACCCCGTGCTCCCAGGGCTTGGAACATGGGAGGTGCGTAACAAATCTTCGTGGCACCGAGGAAGGAGTGGCGCCCACAGGTGGGAGGCTGGCTGGAGTTTAGAGCCCCTCCCTCAGCCCTCGGCTCTTGCCTCCTCCAACCCCTCACACCCACGAGGATGGACTGAGGACTCGGCCCCGTGCTCTGCTCCAGTGTCCAGCACCGTGCTCTGGTCTTGACCTAGGCCGTCTCACCCTGTGGCCATGAGGCAGAAGTAGCTATTTCAATTTAAATTAAAGTTGAGTAAAATTAAAATCCCCAGGGCTAGGGGTATAGCTGAGTGGTAGAGTACTTCCCTAGTATATAGGAGGCCCTGGGTTGGATCCCCAGCACCACAAAAAATGAATAGTGGGTGCCCCCCCAATTCTACTGCTGCCCTCATGCCCACCTTACCCTTTGCTCTAAGATATCCTGCTGGAACCTGTGAATATGACCTTACTTGGAAAAATAATCTTTGCAGATATAATTAAGGATCTCAAGTAAATAAAAATTCACTGGATACAGTGGTACCTGTCTGTAATGCCAGCCCTCAGGAGGCTGAAGCAGGAGGATCGTGAGTTTGAGGCCAGCCTGAGCTACATAAGGAGACTCTGTCTGAAAAAATAAATAAAATTCTATTCCCCAGTCTCTCCAGCCACATATGAAAGGCCCAGAAGCCACACATGGCTAGTGATGGCCCCACTGAGCAGCACAGAGGACAGAAAACCTGCATCAGCCCAGCGCTGCTAGTCTAGACCAGCCAATCCCAGGAACTGAATTTCCTGAACTAGAACATTTTCCAAAGTATTTGACAATCAATATGTTTGTCAACGCTTCTTTTTATAAGGAAGTTTTAAAAGGATTAATAATGACCAAAAAAAGAGAGAACTGATGAATCAAAGTGGAGGTTATAACACTGCTTGTGGCCAGGCACAGTGATGCACACCTGTGATCCTAGCACTCAGGAGGCTGAGGCAGGATGATCACCATGAGCTCCAGCCAGCCTGGAATACACAGTGAGACCCCGTCCCCAAAACACCAAAAATAAATAAATTAAATAAATAAATAAATAAATAAAAAGCCAGGTGTGGTGACAGACGCACCAGGAGGCTGAGGCAAGATGACTGCAAGTGCAAGGCCAGCCTGGACTACATGGCAAGACCCTTCAGAGAGAGAGAGAGTGCTCCTTTGCCATTCCTGCAACTTCTCTGAAAATTTGTGAGAATTTTACAAAATAAAAGTTGGAAGAAAAAAACGAAGTCAAGGTAGTAGTTCCTCCACTTCCAGGCAAAGCACGAGGGAGTCTTGTGGGGCCACATGACATCCTACTTCTTGGTGTGGCATGTTGGGCATATGGATAGCACGGCAGACTGACTTGTGCCCCTCCTTTCTACTGCTGCCCCCGTTCCCACCCTTAACCTGTCAATGTGACCTTATTTGGAAAAAGAATCTTTGCGGATATAATTAAGGATCTCCAGATAAGACCATAAATCTGTGATGACTGATGGCCCTTATAAAAGAAAGGTAGACAGAGATTTGAGACAGACAAAGGAAAGAAGTTCATGTGACTGTGGTAACTGAGAGACTGGCATGAGCTCCACAAGTAACTCCTGAGGCCACAGACCCTAGAGGACAGCAAGGCAGCCTCCCTAGAGCCTTCGGGGGGGCGCAGCCCTGCAGGCACCTTGGTCTTGGACTTCCGGCTCCAAACTGTGAGAGAATAAACTTCTGTTATTTTACACCATAGATCTGTGGTAATTTATTATAGCAGCTGCAGGAAATTAATACAGGTGTTTTCAATTAGCGAAAAGTCAACAAGCTGTACACTTACGAGCGTGCATGTTTCTCCATTTATGTTACACTCTTTTTAAAATGTACTAAAATATAAAGCACAGTGTCCATTCACTGGTGACATGAATTTATTTAAAATTTTTAAAATAAAAAGTATGGTAGGTACCCAATCTCAGGATAAAAGATACACCCATATAAAGAAATTTAACTTTAAGATACTTTCTTTTTTCCTTTCATTGCAAAGAATCTACAGAACTATCTCATCCTAGGTAAGTACCATCTGCAGACTGGCTGCAACAGAATCACCTAGGAAGATTTAAAAAAATATATAGCATCCCAGACAGCGAGATCACCACCACAAGATAGGGAATCCAGAAACAGACCCAAACACACGTGGGAATTTGGTATATACTAAAGGTGGCATTTGGAACCAGTGCGAGGTGAACAAGATTATTCAGTACAGGGTTGGTCCAACTGGTCGACCACTTGGAAAAAATAAAACTGTATCTCTACCTCATTCCCATCACCAAAATAAATTCCAGATGGATGAAAAACATAATGAAGAAAAATACTCTAAAATGATGACAAGAGAATATGAGCTGTTTTTCTTTTACAGTTTTGAGGTGGGACCTGCTTTTAACCAACATTTACTGAATATTTTCTCTCTCCCTAACTTTGTGTTGGGGATATAGGTGGGGGGACAAGTGGAGATTCTGGCACTGTAGGGGTGCTGATCCAGAACAACAGCTCCCAGGTTTTAAGATTTCATTAACCATAAACAATAATTTTAAAATCCTTTGCTTTTTAATAATCATAGAGTAGGGAAAGCATTCCTACACACAATATAAAACCTCAAAGTCATTGAAAAAGATCAAGAAATTTTTTGTGGCCCTGGGAATTGAACCACAGGGCCTTTCCACTGAACTATATCCCCGACCACTTGTTTTTATTTTTTATTTTGAGATGGGATCTCACTAAGCAGCCAAGTTTCCAGGCTGGGCTTGAACTCATGAACCTCCAGCATCTCAACCGCGCACAGTGCTGCAGAATGCAGTTTTTGTACAGAGTGAAGTTGAGGTAGCATCAAAGAGTGGACCGTGGGCACGTGCATGATGCCCAGCTTGGTCATGTTTTATGTGGTCCGATTTACTCATCTTTCTCTACTGGGCATGGTGATGTACACCTGCAATCACAGCACTCTGGGAGGCTGGGTTTGAGAAGGATCGAAAGTTTGAGTCCAGCCCAGGCATCTTAGTCACTTAGTGGGACCGTTTCAAGGGAAAAAAAAATATTAAAAAGGGCTGTGGATGTAGCTCAGTGTGCCGACCCTGGGTTCAGTTCCCAGTAACACACACACACACAAAACATACATATTACTTCTGTGTGCAACAATTAACAACGTGTTTTGCATATTCTGTCCCTTATATAAACAGTGTTGATTGCCAGGTATGGTGGGCATGCCTGTAGCCCCAGCACTCAGGAGGATGAGTCAGGAGGACAGGTGGGAGTTCAAGGCCAGCCCGAACTACACAGCAAGATCGTCTCTTGAAAAAACAAAACAAAACAAAACAAAACAAAAAACCCCTCTTCCTCTTCCTGTAAGCGGCTGGAGGTTAGCTGTGAAAATGGTTCGCTACTCTCTTGACCCAGAAAACCCCACAAAATCATGCAAATCAAGAGGCTCAAATCTTCGCGTTCACTTTAAGAACACTCGTGAAACTGCCCAGGCCATCAAAGGTATGCATATCCGAAAGGCCACCAAGTATCTGAAGGATGTCAAGTTAAAGAAGCAGTGTGTGCCATTCTGGCGTTACAATGGTGGAGTTGGTAGGTGTGCCCAGGCCAAACAGTGGGGCTGGACACAGGGTCGGTGGCCCAAAAAAAGTGCTGAATTCTTGCTGCACATGCTCAAAAATGCAGAGAGTAATGCTGAACTTAAGGGTTTAGATGTAGATTCTCTGGTCATTGAACACATCCAGGTGAACAAAGCACCCAAGATGCGCCGCCATACTTACAGAGCTCATGGCCGGATTAACCCATACATGAGCTCCCCCTGCCACATTGAGATGATCCTGACTGAAAAGGAACAAATTGTTCCTAAACCAGAGGAGGAAGTTGCGCAGAAGAAAAAAATATCCCAGAAGAAACTGAAGAAGCAAAAACTTATGGCACGGGAATAAATTAAGCATAAAATAAATGTAAACAGAAGTGGAAAAAAAAAAAAACCCAAAACCAAAAAATAATAGTAAAATAGTGTTGATTCATACCATATATCCCTGACACCTGGGAAAACTGGGCCTTGGACCTGAGCTTTAAAGGTTCTCTCCCTGGCCCTCCACTGTACCCCTCTCCATGGGCAAGAAGTCCAGGGAGGCCAAAGAATGCGTGCAGCTGGGGTCTGTGGGTCTCCTGGAGACCACGCTGAGAAACAAGTCCTCAGAACTCCCAGTCCAACCTGCAGCACCTGGAGGACTCTGCCCACAGCCTACCCTCTTGAGGGTTCAGGAATGCCCAAGGGGCTGCTGTTTGTTCAGAGACCAAAGTAGCATCAAAGAAGCTAAAGCTGGGCTAGTGAGGATGGGAGTGGGGTTGTCTTCCATGTGCATTCTTGCCTGGTGTCACTTGGCAACTTGCTTTCCCACCCAAGGTAACATTTTTTCAATTTCTTTTCTTGCCATGCTTGGGATGGAACCCAGGGCTTCACCTCTCTAGGTAAGTGCTCTGCCACTGAGCTACACCCCCAACCCTCATCAGTTCATTTTTGAGCACTATCTGTGTTACTATGTTTTGCTCATTTATTTTCATTCCCATACAGAACTTCATTAAGTTTTTTGAAGTTTCAGATTCCTGGCCAGTACCCAAAAGATTCCGATGGCAGGAAGGGACCAGAAAGGCTGAGCAGCAGTCTCCTTGGCAAGGTCTGTGTGGGGCAGATCCGCAGCCCAGTTTGGGGAGTGTGGGGAGAGAGGCCTTTGGGTTTACACAAGCTGCTCCTGCCATGCTCTGCTGCCCCTCCACGTGGTCCCCAAGGTGGGCCTGGGTGTCCCTTGCCCGGGTCTCCAGCTCCGACTGGGAAGAGGTGGAGGCAGGGGGTGCCCCCTGCTGGAGCCAGCAGAAGCTGAGCAAACCCATCCCCACATCCCTTCAACCAACTCTGGCACTCAGCCTTTGGGGTTCCTGTAAGGCCTACTCCACTCGGGCACTAATAACTGCTGTCTCTTCTGGTTCCAAAAAAACATTCCCACCGGCATTCGAATAGCTTCCACTTATGAGGCCTTTATTAGGGATGAAGGAGTGACTGGGAGTCGGCAGGACTCAAGTCCTGGTCTGTCCACTGTGTAATCGTTGGCAAGATACTGGAGCCCTGAATAACTCCGCTCTTCAGGAACAAATGGGGACAGTGTATCACCTAGCTCAGAGGACTGCTTTGAGGATCAGAGTTAAAGTGTGAAGTGTTTAAAGCGGCGCCCAGCATGCAGCATAGTTAATATTACGGGCCAGGCTCAGCCTAATGAGTTCTCAGTGGCCGAGGGCTTCCTTATGCCGGACGCCGGTCTACATTTTTTCTGCTGATTATATTATTCAGTATCACAACTGCATGGAGTGAACACACTTATGTTCACCTCTCCTTTACTGCAGATGAAACTGAGACAGACAGGCCAAGCGTTCAAGGTGGTGGAACACAATTTGAACCCAAGATGTACTCCAAGGGGCTTTGCTTTAATCACAATGTCTTCACAGTGGTCAGGTGATCGGTACTGCCTGTTACTTAGATAAGGACGCTAAGGCTCAGAGAAGTGAAGTGACTTGCCTTAGGTCATACAACTAACTAGTACCTGAGCTCTGGCCTGGACTAGACCCAGTTCTGTCTCCCTCTACTATTTCATGCAATACCATGACAAGCCAGCAGGAGTGGTGACCCTGTGTGTGTGACAAGTGAGGATGCTGAACTGAGATGGTCGAGTGACTTGCTCAAGGTCACAGAGCAAGTAGGGAGTTCTTGGTTGGGGGCAAAGCCCATGGACATTCTGTTCGGGGCCCAGCACCTCCTCGGCACCCTATTGCAGCTCCTGGCCATCTCTTGTCCTCGGGATTATTGCTCACCTTCCCAGGCACCAAGTTTAGCACCACTTGCTTTCAGGCCAGCCTTGGCACAGCCGTCAAAGTCCTGGTCTTGAGCTGTCACTCAGCCCGAATCTGGCCTCAGCACTAGCTACAGGGGCTCAGCTTCCACTCCTTGGCCTCTGAGAGGAAGCTGGTACTGTGGAATGAACAGGGGTTGGAGATGGACAGCCCAGAGTTCAATCTGCCCATGCTTCTTCATTTCTATAACCTCGGGTGAGTTTCCCTACCTCCTGGAACTCTCATTTCACCACCTTTAAATTGGGGTAATGAATAATGACCTGCACCTTGCAGACTGCTGTGAGGGTGAATTGCCATCAAGTGTGTTCCGTTACCTGGCACCCAGTGGGTGCTCCAGACTCACATCTCCTGTGCACATCCCTACAGGCCAAGAATCCCTGCCTTCACTTCTTTTTTTTTTGTGGTACCGGGGATCGAACTCAGGCCCTTGTGCTTGCAAGGCAAGCACTCTAATCACTGAGCTAAATCCCTAGCCCCCTGCCTTCACTTCTAAATGGTCCCTTAACCTGTGTAAAATATCTCGGGGACATGGTTGGGCTCACATACACCACACGGCCTCTGTGGCATCTGGGGCAGAGGGGAGATCAAAAAGCCTTGGGCTGGGGTTGGGGATTTAGCTCAGTGGTAGAGTGCTTGCCTCACAGGCACAAGCCCCTGAGTTCAATCCCCAGCCTCCCCCAAAAAAGCCTTGGGTTTATAGCCAAAATAATTCAGTCATCCTTACAAATAGGGATCTGTTATCTACCTCAGTCTGCAAAACCGTGCTAAGTGTTGGGGATACCACAGGAAACAGAGTGAAGGAGACAAAAATCCAGCCCCTGCCTATCCCTCGTGTCTTCGCATGATCAGAAGAGACGTTTGCATACGTGTTACCCGATGCCTAGGTGTCAGGAATTACAGTTATGGACTTCAGCCTATTAACTGAATCCAGGCATTCTGGTCCTAGGGTCTTTCCTGACCATGCCACCCTGCTCCTGCTCTGAAAGGTGGGAGACAAATAAAAGAAAGCTTTAATTTACACCACAGGGAGTCAACTTAAGGGACTCATTATCCCCAGTGGTGGTACAGCTTTAAGCTATAAATACGTTTTTAAAAACTGGTTTAGCTAATATTAAAAAAAAAAAAAAAAACAGGTTTAGCTAAAGGTATACATGGCAGTGGCACAGAGAGAGAAGGCAGAGATGAGCCAGCACCTACCTGCTTACTGCTTACTCTCAGCTCTGTTGCCTTCCTGAGGCATCCAGTGCAGTAGAAGGAGCACTGAACCAGGACTCAGGAAACCAGGTTTGAATCCCAGCAGTATTGACCATCGACTGCATGACCTCGGACAAGTCACTTCACTGCTCTTGAGCCTCAGTTTCCTCATTAGTAACACGAGAATACTGAGAGTATCTAGTATCTCTGGTTGTGGTGATTAAAGCACAGTGCCAGTTTGAGGCCAGCCTGGACTACATAGTGAGTTGAAGGCCAGCCTGGAATATGCAGCAAGACACTGTCTCAAAAAAAAAAAAAAAAAAGCACCTAATACAGCACCATAGCACCTGGTACATGTTAAGTGTTAAGTCAACATTTGCTGTACGATTATTAACTGCTGCAGGACATCTGGCCTGGACTCACAGACCCTCCCATTAGACAAGGAAACTGGCTTTGTAATCTTGAGCAAGTTGCTTCCTCTCTGGGCTTCAGTTTCCTCATCTGAGGAATGAGAAAAACCCCAGGCATGGTGGTCACGTCTGCAATCCCAGCACTCTGGGAAGGTGAGGCAGAATGATTGCAAGTTGGAGTCCTGCCTGGGCAACTTCAGTGATTAGGAAGCTGCTGTCTCAAAAAGACGAAAAAGAACCAGGAGGAAGCTCAGCCCAAAAGCCCTGGGTTCAATCTCCAGGACTGACAGGGTGGGGGAGCCTGAGGAGTAGAGAAATCATCCTTTACCAACCAAGTAGTAAAAAAAGAACCAAGCATTTATTAGTAGTAGTACACTGAGAAGTGGCACAGCAATCTGAAATTATGAGTCTGGAGCCAGATTGCCTGGTTTTCAATCCTGGCTCCACTCTTCTGTTTTGATTTTGCTTTTTGAGACAGCGTCTCACTATATAGTTCACGCTGGCCCTGAACTCACAGCAGTCCTCCTGCTTCAGCCTCCCAAATCCTGTGATTACAGGCATGTACCACCACGCCCAGCTACAACTGTGTGCTTTAATCCCCACAACCAGATACTAGATACTCTCAGTATTCTCGAGTTACTAATGAGGAAATGAGGCTCAGAGCAGTGAAGTGACTTGTCCAAGGTCATGCGGTCGATGGTCAGTACTGCTGGGATTCAAACCCGGTTTCCTGAGTCCTGGTTCAGTGCTCCTTCCACTGCACTGGATGCCTCAGGAAGGCAACAGAGCTGAGAGTAAACAGGTAGGTGCTGGCTCATCACTATATAGTCCAGGATGGCCTCAAACTCACAGCAATCCTCCTGCCTCAGCCTCCCGAAGGCTGAGATTATAGATGTGTGCCACCATGCCCATCCCAGCTCCATTCTTTATTTAGGTAGATTCTTTTACTGTTCAGTGCCTGTTTCTTCAAATGTTAAATGGGCACAAGAACTCATAGGGCAGTTGTGAGGATTAAATTCATGTAGGTAAAATGCTTAGACAATGGCAGGCACAGAATATGTTAAGTGTTAGGATTACTAAGCACACTTTGCACAGTACCTAAATTCTACATAGTTTTGGAATCAGACATGCTGGGTCCCACATCCCAGCTCCACACTCTGGGTCATGTAACTCTGGACAAGTCACTTCTCTCTGAATGTCACCTTTTTCCTCTCTACATGGAGGATGATAACCCTGATTCCTTAGGATACCAAGACGCAGCAAAGTGCACACACACTGCCTAGCGTATTGCCTCTTTCTCCACGGGCTCCTCTCTGTATTTTTCTCAATGGTCCAAGTTAGCATCCTTCTGACTCAGGACCCCTTTTTTCACTGCTTCCAGAATTTTTCCCAATGGCATGGTCACCTGGGAAGAACCCTAGGTTAGCAAATCAGAAAATCCCTTGAACTTATCCAGTAACCCAGGCTGGCCTCGAACTCTTAGGGATCCTCCTGCCTCAGCTTCCCAAGCACTGGGATTACGGTATGTACCACCACACATTACGGTATGCTTGGAATTAAAGGATTCTGATATACTATTTCTGATGAGCCATAAGGCCCCAGGCCACGCACTTTCTCTCTCTGGCCACCTCTTTTGTTCCTTGATGAAGCTGTTACCTTCTACATGATATTCTGCAATACTGTGATCCGGTGGCAAAGGCCACGATCAGGGCCAGATCTCAGTTGGCCTGGGGATGGGCTCAGTGGGGCTACTCCCTGGTACTGGGATCATTTGAGAAGTGATTGGGTCAGGAGCAGGTTGTACCTCACAAGCCTGGAGGAGGGTGGAATACAGGATTGAGGAACGGGATCCATATTGGAAAACCGCCTCAGGGATGCAAGAGCAACCTGCCACTGTGCCACTGGTGAGGCTGCTCTCCAGGGCTGCTCTGAAGGCCTGGTCCGGAGGGGAGGAGGCCGGGAGGCCTGATCCATGCAGAGGCCTCCTGCTCAATTCCCTTACCCCGAGGGGATGCCAGCTAGGAAGGGAAACTTCTTTAGCTAGGAAAGGACCTGGGAAGCCGCTTGTGCTTACGCAAACAACTCAAAGCACACTTTATCCTTTTCAACAGGTTTTCTCTAGAGTTTTCTGAGATTCTTTTCCCTGGAGTTTGTATTTGCCAATGGAAGGAAAGTTTATGATCTGGGATCCGCGCCTGTGATCCCAGCACTTGGGAAGTGGAGGCAGGAGGACGGCCACGAGTTCAAGGCCAGCCTGGACCACCTAGAGAGCTCAAGGCCAGCCTGGACCACGTAGAGAGACCCTGTCTCAAAACACAAAACAAAGAAGAGCTTATGCAACATAGAGACTTAGGGACAAAACCAGTGTGCATTACTCTCTAGTGTTCTTCCACTGCAAAATTTAAAAAAAAAAGCTTCAACAGAAGACGTTTTGTACTATTCTACAAAGCTACTGTAATAAAAACAGCATGGTACTGGCACAAAAACAGACCCCAGGACCAAAGGAACAGATTAGAAGATGAAGAAACAGGTCCAAACACTCTCAGTCACCTTATCTTTGACAAAGGGGCCAAACAACCTCACTGGAAGAGAGACAGTCTCTTTAATAAATGGTGCTGGAAAAACTGGCTCTTCACATGCCAAAGGTTAAAACTGGACCCGTATCTTTCCCCATACACTAAGCTAAAATCAAAGTGGATCAAAGATCTAAATATTAAAACAGAAACACTAAATCTATTGGAAGATAGAATAGGTCGAACTCTTGAAGACATAGGTGTAGGCAAAGACTTTATGAACAAATCCCCAGTTGCCCAGGAAATACCACAAAGAATCAACAACTGGGACCTGATCTTATTAAAAAGTTTTTGCATAGCAAAAGAAACTACCAACAGAGGAAACAGACAACCCACAGAGTGGGAAAAAATTTTTGCCAGCTATTTCTCTGACAAAGGACTAACATCTCGAATATATAAAGAATTCAAAAAAATCAGACCCCCCAAATTTAAAGACCCAATCCAAAAGTGGGTAGCAGAAATGAATAGACACTTCTCAGATGAAGAAGTAGAAACAGCAGATAGACATATGAAAAAATGTTCAACATCACTAGTCATTCCAGAGATGCAAATTAAAACAACCCTGAGATGCCACCTCACTCCACAAAGAATGGCTATTATCAACAAATCAGCCAATAACAAATGCTGGAGGGGCTGTGGAGAAAAAGGAACCCTTCTCCACTGTTGGTGGGAATGTAGACTGGTGCACCCACTATGGAAATCAGTGTGGAGATTCCTCAGGGAACTAGGACTGGAGATTGCATTTGACCCATCTATTCCACTTCTTGGTATCTTCCCAAAAGAATTAAAAGCATCATACTGCAGTGACATAGGCACACCCATGTTTATAGCAGCACAGTTTGTAATAGCTAAATCTTGGAAGCAGCCCAAATGCCCATCAACAGCGGAATGGATAAAGAAAATGTGGTTTTTTTTATACAATGGAGTACTACTCTGCCATAAAGAATGATAAGCTTGAGGTATTCCTAGGTAAATGGATGTATCTTGAGACTGTACTCTTAAGTGAAATAAATCGGACACACATGTTTAAATACCACATAGTTTCTCTGGTGTGAGAAACAGAAGTGTAAATAAAGACTAAAATGTATTATATTGGGAAAGGGAAGGAAATGTCCAAATGGGAAAGGGAACAAGGGAGGGGGAAAGGAACAGAGGGACAAGAGAAATATGAAATGGAAGGAAAAAATGGAAAAGGAGCTTTTGTAAATAGGGAGGAAGGAGGGGGTGAGGGGAGGAGAATGGGAAAAAAAGAAGCAACAATATATGTAAAATCCCCTAATGAATGTTATCACTATGTACATCTAAAATGTACCATTAAAATAAAAAATAAAAAAAAAGAAGACGTTTTCTTCGGCCATGGGAGGAGCATAACGTTTTCTGAAGGCCTGCAGACTTTTAAATACACCACTGTCTACAGTGAGTAGAGGACAAATGTGGGAAGAGGTCTTGATTTCCAGCCCCATTAATGTAACAAATACACATACACAAAGCTCACCAAAAGCTGGCATTAACTGCGTTCCAGTTCCCTGACCCCGGCCATCCGGCCTTGCCTTCTGCCTGGTTTTGGACCAGCCTTTCCTATCATCAAACCTGTTTTCGCATCTGTACACGGATCACATGGTCCCCTCCGCTAGGAAACAACAAATCTAACTGGGGAGGATTCGATCAGGCTCTAGGAGAGCGTCCAGCAACCTAAAAAGCCAGGAAAATCATCTGACATTTGCTCTCCTGCCGCCAAGATTACACCTGCGAACGAAGGTCTCATCTCAGGGACCCCCTGGAGGGGCGTGGCCAGAACGTCAGGAGCCCCGCCCCGGAGAATGGAGCGGACTTCGCCGCGCCCCACCCTGCGGCGAGAAGGGACCTTGGTGACGTCATACGAACTTCTTGTGTAGCCATCCGCCAGGAGAGAAAGTAGTTCCCAACCGCCAACGGGTCCCGCCGTCTATCTTAGGCAACATATAGAACTGTAGAATCCCCCCAGACAGGACTACGGCTCTGAGGTCTCGGAGAGCCCTTGTGGAACACTGGAAATCTGTTTTTCCCTGGCCTGGCGGTGAAAGTAGTTCCGGCCCACAGTAGGCAGATGAACCCTCCGCAGCGGGGGGAAGAGGATGGCGACCTCGTCGATGCCGGAGTCGGAGAGAAACGCGGCAAAGAAAGCCTCAGGTAAGCATCGGGTACAATCAGGTTGCCCCACTGCACCGTGCCATGGAGTAGAGCCCCAGTGCGGGGATGCCCGGCGGCGAAGTCCCGGGCCGGCGGGGCTGTCCGAAAAGGGCCCCGGGGTCCCAGGCCCTTTAGTCGCTCTCGCACTTGCCTGAGCGGAAACCCGGCGCCGCCACAAGATGGCGTCGGGCCTGGAGCGCAGGCAGCGCCAGGGACAGCCCCGAGTCACCAGGCCCCGAGACCGTCGCTGTCAGCCCCCTCCGCAGGGGAGCAGGGGAGGGGGAGCGAACCAGTGACCCAGGGGGCCTGCGGGCTGTACCACCGTCCCTTCGCCCGGGGGGACTCGGGGGCCGCAGGGCTGAACCACTGGGCCCAGAGGGGGTCCACAGAGCGAACCACTCAGTGTGGGCCGCGGAAAGAGCCAAGTTTACCTGCCAGGGACCACCCTCCCAGGGATGGCCCTAGTCTGGGAGGCAAGACTCCTCGTCCTCTTCCGGGAGGTCCTCTCTCAGTACACGAGGAAGCCCCACCCTGTCAAAGACTCAGTCTTTGCATCTGCAAAATGGGCTCAAGGATGCAGCTGGGTGGGCCTTGGTTACCTGGGAAGTGGTCCACATGTTGCAGCCCCGGTCACCTCTTCTCGCAGAGTGAAAGCCCCAGACCCTGTGCCTTCCTGCCAGGCGTTCCCCTAAGCCGATGGAGGAGAACGAGGTAGAGAGCAGTAGCGACGCGGCCCCTCGGCCTGAGGAGCCCTCTGAGAGCGGCCTGGGTGTGGGCACCTCGGAAGCTGTGTCAGCCGACAGCAGTGATGCCGCGACGGCCCCAGGGCCGGCAGAGGCCGACGTCTCCGGAGTGGTGCAAAGCTCAGACCGCAGCAGCCATTCTCTGGTATGGACCGGGCCGGACAACAGGGGTGGAGACCGGGACCCAGGCCCGGTGCCTGGCAGCTAAGGGGAAGCAGCCAGCAAGGCTTGCTTCTAGCTAGTGTTGGTTATTTCTGAGCCAGGCACAATGCCAAACCCTTGACAGGGATTTTTCTCAGTTAAGCTTAATACCTTGTAAGGCACCTGCCACTTTTGCCCCATCTCACAGGAAAGGAAACCAAGGCACAGAGCATTGACAGGATTTGGATCTAGATTTGGTCTTATCCACTGCACTATCCTCTGTTCTCACAATTTGAGAGGCAATGTCCTGGTTCAAGTCCTGGCCCTGCCTCCAATTCACTGGAGCCTCAGTCTTCCTGTCTGTAAACTAGATCAGTAATGCCTGCTTCCACGGGTGCTGAGTTGTGAGCTCCCAACCTCTGAACATCACTGTTGCTTCCTGGGCCTGCCACTTTGTAGGACTGTGATTTTGAGCAAGCCACCCATCTGAAAAGCGGAATGACAGATATACTTAACTTGTAGAGTTTTCGTGAGGGTTTAGTATATGCAAAGCAATTAAAAGTGCCAGGCACACAGTGAACAGTCAAGTACTGAGTTATCTGCAAACTAATCATCCTATTCAGAATACTACTTGGTAGGAGTACAAAGCTATGGCCCTCACTTTGGGGCCCAGGAGTTTTATTAAGTCAGCAGAGTGTACTAGACTCTGGGGATACGGCAGGGACGAGACAGGTGTGGTCCAGGCCCTTCTGGAGAGTACTGTCTACATAAGGGATGTTACGGGATGCATCCTGCAGACGTTGGGTGTGGGGAGGGCCTGTCTGGGGCTGAGGAACTGAGTCCACTTTGGAAAACTGCCTTAGAAGTGCAAACCAACCTGCTGTCATGCCAGAGCAGCAATGGAGACATGAGCGGCTACAGCAATGGAGATGAAGACATCCTAACTTGGCCTCAGGGTCGGGTAGGCTCCCTAGAAGAGGTACAGCTAGAGTGTGGTGAGAAGGCTGAGGATGAGTTGGGACAGAAGGAATGAGTTTTGCAAAAGCCCAGTGAAAATAGCTTTCTCTGGCTATGGTGCGGGGTATGTAGAAGTCTCTTCCCTTATTCCAGAGTAGCCCCTGACGAGAGCCAAGGGCCCTAGGGCTCTTTCTTGGCGGACTCTGACTGGCAAGTTTTTCCCACTGGTCCTAAATGAGCCAAGAGTGTGGGTGGCCCCGTTTACCATGTCCTTCAACTGGAAAGCTCTGGAAGCTCTCAAGCTGCCCTGTCCTGCCCTTCCCCTGTTCCTGAACTACCTCCCCTCTGCTTCCTGCCCCTCAGGAGGAGGTATCCGAGAGCAGCTCAAGCACAGACACTCTGCCTCATGGCTACCTCCCTGATTCATCTTCTGTGTCTGGTGGGCCGATGGCAGCAGTCCCCGGAGGCCCCCCAGCACTGGTGCACTCCAGTGCTCTCCCAGACCCAAACATGCTGGTATCTGACTGCACGGCTTCCTCCTCGGACCTGGGCTCAGCCATCGACAAGATCATCGAGTCCACCATCGGGCCTGACCTCATCCAGAGTGAGTCGGAAGAGGGTGGCAGGGTCAGCCCGCAAGAGTTCTCCTGCAGTGTCCCGCAGCCAGCCGGTGAATGCAGCTCGATACCTTACAGTGCTAACCGTGAGAGAGGAGAATAAAACCCCAGTCTCACAATGGTAAAGGACACGATTAAATGATACGGTGCAGTAAAATTCTCAGCATAGCGCCTGCCCGTTACACCACACAGTCAGTAATAGAAACAGCTACAGCTTACGTCGTGCCGAGGATGCTTCTAAACACACACAGGAGCACATGAATCTTTATCGTTATTTGTCGTAGTGATGTGCCCAGAGACCCTAGTACTTCACAAAGCACTGGGATGGTCTTGGACGCCAGCCCTAAGAGAGAGGTGCAGGGGCTGGGTCATGACCTTGAGAAAGTTTAGAGAGGAAGGAGGAGGACTTTCCGGGCCTCGTGGTGAAAGGTCAGGCAGCTGGGATAGCCGTGGTACCCTGGTGACAGACTGCAGGGTGCCAGGGGTTGCGCGAGCTCAGGGTGCGGAAGCTGGTTTCCTCTTGCCAAGTGAAGCCTGTGAGAGCGGACTTACGTGGAAGCCCCCTCCAGGAGGCCGACCCTTCTCCCATCTGTGCCCAGGTTGTATCACTGTGACCAGTGCTGAAGATGGCGGAGCTGAGACCACGCAGTACCTGATCCTGCAGGGTCCTGACGATGGTAAGACCCCTAGCGCCAGACCCAGGGAGCCCCACAGTGGGCGCAGAGTAGGGAAGACAGTACTGCCACCAGCTCCCCACGAGGTCTGACGGGTTACCCGTTGCTCTGGGCCTCAGCTTTCCCTGCTTGGCAAGGCGAGCTGTGGCGGGGAATTTGGTTCTGGGATCCCGTAGCTCATGGCCCGTCCTGCCTTCTGCTTAACCTCCCCGACGCTCTCCTCTGTCCCCAGGTGCGCCCATGACCTCTCCAATGTCCACTTCTGCCCTGGGCCACAGCCTGGCAACCATCGAGGCCCTGGCTGATGGCCCCACATCTACATCCACATGCCTAGAGCCACCCGAGGAGGCGCAGGGCGGGCCCGGCTCCCTGGCACAGCTGCCCCCAGCCTCTGGCACCGAGGAGCTAGACCTGCAGAGCCTGGAAGCCATGATGGAGGTGGTGGTGGTGCAGCAGTTCAAGTGCAAGATGTGCCAGTACCGGAGCAGCACCAAGGCCACACTGCTGCGGCACATGCGGGAGCGGCACTTCCGCCCTGGTGCGTGGACGGCAGCCCCCCCAGGCTGGGACAGCACAGGTGGGCTGGGGCGCCACCGGAGCCAGACCCGGCAAGCTTGTCTTACCCTCCGCAGCAGCAGCAGCAGCTGGTAAGAAAGAACGACAGCGGAAGTGGGACACCTCAACCAAGACCCAGGAGGAAGAAGGGCCAGAGGAGGAGGAGGAGGATGACATTGTGGATGCTGGTGCCATCGATGACCTAGAAGGTAAGCCACCGTGGTTCCTGGGCCTCATCTACTGTACTCACCGAACTGCTGGCCCGCGTGGAGGCAGACATGCCAGTGAGCCACCATAGCCAGGATAAGAAACGAGTTTGGGCTCTGAGAACAGGCCCTCTGTGCAGTTGTGCAGGCTGCACGCTGAAAAAGAGAACTGGGACTCCATTCACATTTAACCAAAAGAAATTTAGTGCCAACAAAAGTACATATGTGCCTCTCTGTTTTGTTTTTTTTGTTGTTAGCCATGTTTTAGAAAAGTAAAAAGGAAAGGTTGAAATTAGCTTTAGCAATATATTTTATTTATATAATAAACCTGAGCTATTATTTCAGTGTATAATTGCTATAAGAAACTCTTACTTTACTGTGTTTTTATACCAGTTTTTTGAAATCCAGTGTGAATTTTATGCTTAATTATTTCTCATTTTGGACAAGGCACCCTTTAAGTGCTCAGCAGCCACCTGCAGCTCATGGCTGCTGAGTAGGGTGGTGCAGTCAGAGCTGTAGACACGGTGTCCATTACAGCTGTTTCTAGTGGTGGCTGCAAAGTGTCTGGAGGAAGAAGGCTCAGTGTAAGCTAGCGGCAGGTACTAGGAGAGGGGCAGGGAAAGGACAGCAGGGGCTGGAAGGAAGGACGCTCGCAGCCAGGGAGGGGCCTCTGTGGTGGCTTGGAAAAGTGGGCAGGAATGGGGAAGTGGCCTCTTCTCAGAGCTGGTGAGAAGTCAGGACTGAAGGGCAGGTCCAGCCACTGTTCGTCTCTCACTGTCCCCACAGAGGACAGTGACTACAATCCTGCCGAGGATGAGCCCCGAGGCCGGCAGCTACGACTCCAGCGCCCCACCCCTAATACCCCAAGGCCACGAAGGAGACCTGGCCGGCCCCGGAAGCTGCCTCGTCTGGAGACCTCAGACCTACCGAATGGTAAGACTTGGGGTGACCTTCCTCCCTGCGCTTCTGGTGATTGAGCTTGCTGTGCAGAGCAGCAGTCTCAGCCTGGCTGCAGGCCGCGTCACGAGGGAGGCAGCTGGGGAAACCCTGACTTGGGCAGTGCCATCTCAGCTTTATGAAGATGCTTCCAGCGGCAGATTGTCACAGCAAGAGAGGAGTCTGGGGTTTTTAACAAATAAGATGCATTTAAGTATTAATGAAATGAGAACGGGGCAGCACGTCTGAGGCCTCAGCATTACAGTGGGGGCCGAAAAGAGCAGTCGCGGGTGTGAGCACCAAGTCTACTTGCCTCTTGGATGTCCTGTTCCTTATGATAAATGGGGGGCTGGCAGCACCTTCCTTGTAGGACTGCTTGAAGGGCTGACAGTACACAAAAGGTGCTGCGCGCACTGGTGCATGCCTGTAACGCCGGCTACTTGGGAGGCTGAGGCAGGAGCATCACAAGTTCAAGACCAGCCCGAGCAACTTAGTTCATGATCCCGTCTCAAAATGAAAAGGACTGGGGATGTAGCTCAGTGGCTACATCCCAAAAAAACAATAATGAAAAGGGACACAATGGCACTGGGCATGTATGCATAGTGGAGTGGTTGTTAGATTCTCCAGGCTCATTCAGAAGAACTTTCCTGAGCTGTAAGTATGGAGAAGCACACCTGTTCCACACAGGCCAGTCAGAGCTCACGAGGCGAGCAGGCATCCAGCCAAGAAGCAGGATGTCACCACAGCTATACGGGGAGGGCTGCATCTGTCTGATTTATGACCTGCTTGTCCGAGCCAGGTGTAGAGGAGCCTCTGGTGAGCTCCCAGAGTGGAGAGAGCCCTGAGGAGCCGCAGGACCCTGAGGCTTCCAGCTCCTCCGGCCCAGGGTGCCTGGTGGCCCTGGGCAAGGCTGGCGCAGCCCCCGTGGAGTCCGGTGTGAGCCCGTCAGACCCGGAGAACGCAGCACCCTCCTGCCAAGAAGAGCCTGACGCCCCACCCCGCCGCCGGGGGCGACCCTCCAGGCGGTTCCTGGGCAAGAAATACCGCAAGTACGAGAGGGAGCAGCGCGTGGGTTGGGGAGGCACGCAGATGGGCCCCTTGAGCCCGAGCGAGATCTCTCCCCACCACCTCCTGGCAGGTACTATTACAAGTCGCCCAAGCCACTTCTGAGGCCCTATCTGTGCCGCATCTGTGGCTCCCGCTTCCTGTCCCATGAGGATCTGCGCTTCCATGTCAGCTCCCACGAGGCCGGTGACCCCCAGCTCTTCAAGTGCCCACAGTGTAGCTATCGCTCGCGCCGCTGGTCCTCGCTGAAGGTACCGCAGCCGCAGGGAGGGCGGAGTGGGCAGGAGGACAGCTGCTGCTGGTGCTCCGCGGCCGCCGGCTCCCCGGGCACCCCGGGCACCCCCGGCACAAGGAGCATTCGTAGTTCTCCCAGCCGTCCCGAGATGTGGGAGGGTGTGCGGAGGGCTGCCGCAGGGGACGTGGCAGTTTGCAGGGTATACAGTTGTACCCCATTTTTGAGGTGCGGTTTACGTTGTAGACACCGCAGATTGGCTTGTTTGGCACCACTGACTGGCAGTGAGGGCTGCGTCAAAGGCTGCGCTGAGAAGCCTTCCAGCAGGTGGCAGTAATGTCTCAGGAAAAGGGCTTCTCCTCCTCCTTGTCCTAAAGGTGCCCTGTGGGCCTGCAGCCTCCTGTGCCTGTTTTTGTCCAGTATTCAGATGATTTCATCCTCATGTGGCCAACGAGGCTGTGGGTGTCAATAGGACCATTTCACTGACCCAGAAAGCTTCGACTTGACCCAGCAAACGTTCTGCAGCTAGTTGGTTGCCAGGGAGGAGCACTTTAGGTGCCAGCGAGCCTAGGCCCGTGCTGTCTTCGTATTCTGCTTCCTCCTACACAGACGAGACTCATGACCTAGAGGTTGCTCTCTGGGCTGCCCCAGTGGGCTGAGGGTGGTGTGTCCTGTAGCACAGAGGGAAGAGCGTGGGCTGATGAGCTACACTGCCTAGGTACAGCACCAGGCTCTTCCATGGTGAGGCCCCTTTGCCCTCTACCTCAGACTCCTTTTTTGAATAGTGAGCCAGCACAAGGCACAACCCAGAGAGGGTCCCCAGCCACCACAGGTCCCTCGCAGCAGGGGCAGACGTCTGTGCCCTCAAGTCTGTGAGGCACAGGAGGGTGAGTGCAGGAGGAGAGGCTGAGCCCAGCCTGCTTCCTGCCTCTCCCAGGAGCACATGTTCAACCATGTGGGCAGCAAGCCCTACAAGTGTGACGAGTGCAGCTACACCAGCGTCTACCGGAAGGATGTCATCCGCCATGCGGCAGTGCACAGCCGGGACCGGTCAGTGGGTGGGGGGTAGGCGGGGGACTGGGCAGGGGGAAGTGGAGGCCCAGGACACCATGGCTGCCACTTACTGAGCACCTGCTCTGGGCCATTTGCAGCATGATAAAGACAGGAGTGGGAGGAAAAGATGGTGCATCCCCAGTCATTGGCCCAGAACAGGGTAGAAGCAGGGTCGTGAAGTCCCCCGTCCAGTCTCTTCCTTGCTACAAGCTTGAGTGTCTCATCTGGAAACTGGGGACAGCTGTTGAGGGGACTGTATGTCTGCAGAGTTTCCATAAGTGATCCGAAGGTGCCGTGCCCTCTGGGTCCGTGCTCTTCCCATGGTGCCAAGAGCAGACTTTGTCTGGCCAAAGCAGATGTGTTTAGCAGGCTTGTGGTTTGCTCCCTGAGTCGGTTAGGCCTGCAGCTTCACGGGAGTGGTATGTGAGCAGAGGTTGGATACAGAGGCTAGCATCATTGCATATGGGAACCTGAGTCAAACTGGGTTTGTGGGAAGGCCAGCTTTCTAAAATACTTAAAGATTTTCTTAAGGAAGGGAGAGAGGGAAGAACGGGAGGAGGGAAGGGAGGGAGGGAGGGACAGAAGGAAAGAAGGCAGACAGGCAGTTCAGGTGTGGTGCATGCCTGTAATCCTAGCACTCAGGAGACTGTGGTAGGAGAATCACAAATTTGAGGCCAGCCCGGACAACTTAGTGAGATCCTAGCTCAAAAGAAAAAAGGGAAAGATAGGAGTTCTGTGGACCCACAGGCCAAACACCTGATCTTCAATAGCTCTTTTTCTTGTGAGACTTCTTGGACTCTTAATATGAAATATTTTCTGTGTTGAAGAGAGAGAGAGAAGATCCCTTTCTCAGAGTAGCCAAGTACAGGATGTGTAGATTCCTTTTGGGGAAAGACTGGTCCAGAAAAAAAGGGCTTAGGTGGGGAATGGGTACTCAGGGCGGAGACAGTGTCTGGTGGACATGAGAGGGTCTTGGGTGGGTTCGGGGAAGCCATGGTTTAACTCCCAGGCCTTTCTTTCCCAGGAAGAAGAGGCCAGATCCAGTAAGTGTGGGGCCTGGCCTGGGAAGGGAGCCTGCTGACAGGTAGGGACAGGAGGTAAGGTCCTACTCTCCCTCCTCCCTTCTGTCTTCATCTGGCCCCCTCTTGGATCTTCCCAGACCCCAAAGAACAGTTCTTTCCCCTGCCCTGTGTGTGGCCGTGTGTACCCCATGCAGAAGAGATTGACGCAGCACATGAAGACGCACAGCACTGAGAAGCCCCACATGTGTGACAAGGTGGGTGTGCTGAGAACTGGGAAGGGGGTGGGCTGAGGGCCTGCCCTTGGCAGCCCCCATCTGACTCCACCCCACACCCCACAGTGTGGAAAGTCCTTTAAGAAGCGCTACACCTTCAAAATGCACCTGCTCACGCACATCCAGGCCGTCGCCAACCGCAGGTACGTGCCCTCGGAGGCCCCTAGGGACGGGCACATCCCACTCCCACCACTGAACTTCCCTCTGGCTGCCTCCAGGTTCAAGTGCGAGTTCTGTGAGTTTGTTTGTGAGGACAAGAAGGCACTGCTGAACCACCAGCTGTCCCATGTCAGCGACAAGCCCTTCAAATGCAGCTTTTGTCCCTACCGCACCTTCCGGGAGGACTTCCTGCTGTCCCATGTGGCTGTCAAGCACACAGGTCAGGCAGGCACGCTCCTGAGGCACACTCTTCTTCCCCCTTGGTGGCCCAGCCACAGGAGCACCGAACAGCAGCCCTCAAGGTGTGAAGAGGGGGTTGCCATGACAAGCGCCCTCTACACTGTGCTGCAACTCAGCGGGTGTCGGGACAGCCCTGGGCCGGTCACTTGTGTCCTCTGAACCGGCTTTAGCTGTGCAAAGGAGAAATCCGCAGTGTCTCCACTGTGGTTGTCACAGAAGTGACTTCCATATATTCCTGGGCCCTGAGCATGTCGGGCATTGAGCCAGAGCTGGGTCTCGCCTGGGCCCCTTGGCAGAAGCAGCACATGCACCTGGCCCCTCGGAGGCGGTTCTTTGCCCCCTTCTGCCAGCCTTTGGTAGGCACACTGGGAGAGAATGGAGAACGGGAGCCAGAGCTCTCCTTAGCTGATGAATTCCTGTCTCCTGGGGGCTGAAGATTCAAAAAAACGTGTAGTAAGGTGACCTTAAAGGAAGGCCCTGAGTGCCGAGGGTGGCCCTGGTCATTTTCTCTCTTGGCTACCAGAATGTGCAGTGGTGGCGCATGTTTGCCCGAGTGTGGGAATAAGTTGCTGGGAATGAGTCAGTAGGGAGGTCTCTGGGGTCAGGAGGGCTTCCTGGAGTGAATGGTGGGTTCAAGCATTTCCCACACTTGCCTGCAGGGGCCAAGCCCTTTGCCTGTGAGTACTGCCACTTCAGTACCCGGCACAAGAAGAATCTCCGCCTGCACGTCCGGTGCCGGCACCCAAGTAGCTTTGAGGAATGGGGGCGGCGCCATCCAGAGGAGCCCCCCTCCCGCCGCCGCCCTTTCTTCTCTCTGCAACAGATTGAAGAACTAAAGCAGCAGCATAGTACAGCCCCTGCAGCACCCCTCAGCTCCCCAGGACCTCCTGAGGTATGCCCAGCGGGAAGCAGAGGAGGGCCTGGGGCCTGGGCCAAGATGACCGTGCAATACCACCTCTCCTGACACTCGGGTCCTTGCTTGTGCCTCGGGGTACAACAAAATGATCCCTGCCTCTAGGTTGTGGTAAAGACCAGCTGAGTCACAGATAGGCCAGCCTTAAGCTCGGGGCTGGAGAGACTTTGCAGTGCTATAGCAGAGAGCAGAAATGCCAGTAGCTTCATTGTAATAATAGTTTATTATTCACCCCCATAAAAGAATTCCAGTCCAGAACTGATATGGCAGTTCCAGGTCTCAAGCTGGGCTGTCTCAATACTCTGCCCAGTCATCTTTGGCTTCTAACTTCCATCTTCGCAGCTGCTTCACGGTACAGCATATGTGCAGCAGCAGCGTTCCCAGCTAGGCGGAAGCAAGGGGAAGAATAAAAAGGGTGCCTGTCATCTACCCTTCTAGCTTCCTCATGAACTGTACCAGAAGTTCCTTGCTTAGCTACATGGCCACACTTTACCCAGCATTAGAGAGGCTGAGAAATATAGCCTTGTGGTTGGGTACGTTGTCTCCTCTCATGGAAATCAGAGTGCTGTTAGAAAGAAGAGATGGATTTAGGGTTGGTAGCCAGCTTTCTCTGCCATATGAGCTTGTGTAGTAGCCCTGGAAAGATGGTCCACATGAGCCGGGTGTGGTGACACACACCTGTGATCCCAGCACTTGGGAGGATCGCCACGAGTTTGAGGCCAGCTCGGACTACATGGTGAGACCCTGTCTCAAAAAACAAAACAGAACAAAACAAGATGGTCCATATGGAGTGCTGATAAAACACAGGCTCTGGAATCAGAGAGAGAGATGTGGGTTCAGCTGCTAGCCCTCCCTAGGCCAGGCACTTTGCTGTTTGGGCCCAGTAGGTTCTTTGGTAGCATCGAGCTGGTAATTATGTTGAAAAGTGACCCAGATTGCACACCTGTAATCCCAGCACACCTGTAATCCCAGCACGAAGGAGGCTGAAGCAGTAGGATTGCAAGTTCAAATAAGCCTGGGCAATTTAGCAAAACCCTGTCTCAAAATAAAAAATAAGAAATGGGCTGGGTACTGAATGTGCACGCCTGTAATCCCAGCACTCCAAAGCCTGAGGCAGGAGGATTGCTGTGAGGTCAAGGCCAGTTTGGACTACATAGTAAATTTCAGACCAGCCTGGACTACATGGCAAGACCCTGTCTCAAAAAAACAAAAAACAACCAAACAAAAAAAGAAATGAAAAGAAACAGACTGGGCATGTCACTCAGCACAAAGCCGCTGGATTCAATTCCCAGTATTGCAACAACAAAAAATATCTTGGTAAGTGGCTGTGAAGATGAACCTGGCTAAGGGGCTGGGGATTTAGCTCAGTGGTAGAGCACTTGCCTAGCAAGCACGAGGCCCTGAGTTCGATCCCCAGCACCAAAAAAAAAAAAAAAAAAAAAAAAAAAGAAAGAAACGGGCCAAAAGATAGGAAAATGGCGACATTGTAGAAGTGCTTGGTAAGCGCCCCCGAACCTGGCCCCCCTTGAGGCTCGGCCATCTCCCTCCCCACAGGCACCTCCGGAGGTAGCGCCTTTCCAGTCACCCGAGACCCCCCCGCTGCTGTGTTCTGACACCCTGGGTGGTGCCACCATCATCTACCAGCAAGGTGAGCTCCAGGAGGGCTGGAAGACAGATGGAATGGTGCTGGGTGCCCTTTTCCAGCCCCTCTCAGACTCGGCTCCCCCACCCACTGCCCCAGGTGCTGAGGAGTCCACTGCGATGGCTACACAGACAGCCTTGGACCTGCTGCTGAACATGAGCGCTCAGCGGGAGCTGGGGGGCACGGCCCTGCAGGTGAGCTGGGGGCCTCTCCCCTGCCTAGTCGTTCACATGAGCAACTGTGCCGGGTGCGGGGACCACAGGAAAGCAGGACTCAAACCTGCCCCGCCTGCGGGGCGCTCCAGTTAGTAGGGGGCAGATCTATTGAAATCAGGAGGGTACACTCGGGGCCTGACCGTGCAGTCAGGGAGACCTTGGGAGGTCAGGACAGTTGAGGCTCTCGCCCTTTACCTCACTCTCTGGTTGTCAGCAGCCTCTTTGCAGTACATGCTGCTGCCCCTGGCTTTGAGCCCCGTTCTGTGGTTTTCCTCCTCACTCTGTGGCCACCCTGTTCCTGTTCCTCTGTTCCCAGGATCTGGACAAGCCTTTCACTACCTGAGACACTTCTTGGAGCTTCCAGGCTCCCAATCCCTTATCTCACCCAGACCTATTTAGCAGCCCGGCGGCCTTGGTCCGCGTACCGCGAGCCCACCACTCCTCCCTGCAGTTCATCATCTTTACGCCTTCCTTGCTCTACCCAGCTGCCTGGGGTCATCTGTACCCCACCCTGCCCTGCCCCACATATGCAGCCTGTCTGCAAGGTGCAGGAAAGTTTGCCAGCACCTCTCATGTCCCCAGCCTCTTGAAAAGACAGCATGTGTTTTAGATGATAAATCCAAGAATTTAGAGCTGTAACATGTTGCCAAGGCAGGCCAGGGACAGGAAACTGAAGGAAGGAGACTGGCGTTGGACCTGGAAGTTGTCATAGAATATGGTTCATGCTTTTGGGGCATATAGAAGTTTTACATTCTTGCTGGGTGTGGTAGCATGCTGTCTTAGTTACTTTCGCTAGTTGCGGAAACAAAATACCTGATGCCCAAGGTTAAGCGAGGAAAGGTTTATTTGGCTCACAGTTTGTAAAGGTTTCAGACCACAGTCAGCTTGCTCCAAGGCAGGGTGGCACGGCAGACAGGCAGAAGGCAGCAAGGTAAGCAAGGGGGTAAGCAGCTTTTTCCTGCGCCTTATATCTTATCCAGGCTGCCAGGATCGGGGCACTGCCAAACCAATCAGTGGGTTGATTTAGTAATCACAAACTCTTTACCCCAGCATCACACACTCTAGATTCACCCACCTCTGAAAAAGCCCCATCTATGACTTTATGAGGCTTTGGCAGGGAGGGACATCTAGGCACAAACCATAACATGCATGCCTATAATCCCAGCACTCAGGATGCTGAGGCAGGAGGATTGCTGTGAGTTTGAGGCCAGCCTGGGCCACGAAGTGAATTCAAGGCCAGCCTGAACTACACAGCAAGACCCTGTCTCAAAAAAAAAAAAAAAAAAGAAGAAGAAGTTTTACATTCCTAAATAGTTTAATGTCGGTCTTTTATTTTTGCCTCTAATACGTTTCTTAGAAAGGTTTCTCCAGGAGTATTTCACTTTCGAATGCTCCCTGCTCGTTGAGTAACTGAGTAGCTATCTATCATCTCCCTTCCCCCTTTTTCACCACTTTTAAATACACTGTCTTCTAAATAAATTGTCTTCTCTTAGTTTAAAAAAAAAAAAGTTTCTCCAGCCTTCAGTCCAAGATTATGTAAACATTCGTTTGTATTTTTTCCTTAGAGTTTCATTTTTTTCACTTAAATCTTTACTCCATCTGGAATTTATTTTTGGTGTATGCCGTAAGGTAAGAGTCTTTATTTTTTTTTCCAAAAGTACTCCAGTGCAGTATAGTGCATAATTTTAACGATGATTCCAAATGGCCCCTTTATCATCTACTAAATTTCCGCATGTGTAGGATCTGTGTCTAGACTCTTCCGTTCTGTCCTGTTGATTTGTCTGCTGCTATTGTGCCAGTCTCGTGTGTTTTGTTTTGTTTTCTGATGACAAAGGCATTTGCTGGAAGAAAACAAATGAACAAGAGAAATATCTGAGGCTGGACATGGTGGCACATTCCTGTAATCCCAGCACTCTGCAAATTCAAATTAGCCTGGACTTAGGCCCTCTCTCAGAATAACACTTTTTAAAAGGGTGGGCATGTAGCTCAGTGCATAGGCCCTGGTTCAACCCCCAGCACTTAATGAAAAGAATGAGGGGAAGAGGGAAGACGGGAGAGAAGGAAAGAATGTTCAATGCAGAAGGTAAAAGTCTTTAACGTTTCTCCTGTCCCCTCAGATAACCAGTTAACAGGACAAGAAGATTTCTTCTGGTTTTGTCCATGCACACAATAAAACTTACACCTCTCTCCTTTAAAAAATGGAATCATACTCCAGCAACATACCTTTCTTCACTCTGCAGTAGGTGATGTGCACAGTATGTGTATGTGACCGATAGCTACACATCTCATCATTCATAACAGCTCCATGTCACGTCATTGTCATTCCGTCATGTGCATGCTCTGAGCTGGATTTGGCCGGTTCTTTCCTGGTTGGGTTGTTTCCGGTTTTTCATGAATTCAAGCAGTGCAAACTGAGAGAAGTATATTTCATGGTCGTAGTGTATACTGTGATTATGATACGAGTTGGACTTTTTAATGTATCGTCAAAGATCATCTTAACCTTATTCCTTTCCTGAATTGCTTATGTCCTGTATCTCTTTTCCTTTTTTTTTTTTTTTTCCCTTCTGAGACAGGGTCTTGCTATGTAGCCCAGGCTGGCCTCCAGCTCACGATCCCTGCACCTCAGCTTCCTGGGTGCTGGGATTGCAGGAGTACACCACCATGCCTGACTGGTACCTCTTTGTCTATTGAGATGTCAATCTTTTTATTGCCCTGCAAGAACTCTGTATGTGAAGGAAGTCTACCTTCTATCTTGTTTTCCCCTCCAATATGTTTTCTGATTTCATTTTATGTTTGGTGTAGGTTTTATCTTTTTCTGTCAAGATCGCAAAAAATCTCCCTATACCAAGATTATAAAATATTTATTTACACTCTTTTTTTATTTTCACTTAATTTTTTTTTTTGAGACAGGGTCTCACTATGTAGTTCAGGCTGGCCTCGAACTCAGAGTGATCCTCCTGCCTCAGCCTCCCAAGCGCTGGGATTATAGGCATACACCACCACCCCTGGCCCTTTTTTTTTTAATTTACCTTTTGTTTTAATACATTTAGAGTTTTGTTACATTTCAGTCTTTAATCCCTTTAAAGCAAATTTTAGAATATGATGTGAGATGGAGCTCTCCTTTTAATCTTTGTTTTCCTTGAATGGCTTGCCACTTGACCCTCTAGCCCGGAGTTTCCCAGTTGTGACACTACTGGCATTTTCTCTGTTGTGGGGTCTGTCCTGTGCATTGTGAGAGGTTTGACAGTATCCCTGGCCCCACGGCAGTTGTGACAACCAGACATACACCACATATTGTCAGATGTCCCCTGGGGTGCAGAATCACTGCCCCATTCTGTGCGTGCATGTGTGTGTGTGTTATTAGGTATTGAATCCTTCGCACTGAGCTGCATCCCTAACCCTTCCTGTTTTCTTTAAATTTTGAGACAGGGTCTTCCCAAGTTCCCCGTTGGGACTTGAGCTCATGATCCTCCTGCCTCAGCCCCCCAGGTGCTGGAATTACAGGCATACACTACTGTACCCAGTTTTGCTGCCTCATACTTGTTAGTCAGTTTGCAGTTGCTGCGTGGAATTTGGAAAGCCAGAATGTGTTTTAGAAAGAACTTGAGTTGTACCATTGAGTGGTGAGCTTTGGGGCCCTGAGACAGAGACAAGCTGGTCTGGAACATCAGGTCCTTTGCTAGACCTGCCATCATGCCCGCTGGTGCCATTGCAGGTGGCTGTGGTGAAGTCGGAGGACATGGAAGCAGAGTTGGCATCTCCCGGGGGGCAGCCCTCCCCCGAAGACACCACTCCACAGGTAGTGACCCTCCATGTGGCAGAAGCAGGGGACAGTGTGGCAGCCGAGAGCCAGCTGAGCCCTCCCGACCTACAGCAGATCACCTTGGCCCCCGGTCCATTCGGTGGGGCTGGCTACAGCGTCATCACAGCACCCCCCATGGAGGAGGGCACCTCAACTCCTGGCACACCTTACAGGTGAGATGCGCCTCTTCAAGGCCCCCTTCAGCTCTTCTCAGGGCTAGCACAGCGAGGCTTGGGCCTCCCTGCTCAGACCTACTCAGCAGGAGGAAAAGCGATTGAGCGGAGGGAGATTCTGTCCTTCCGAAGTCTGCAGCAACCGTTCTCTGGCCACTCGAGTGTTCCAGGAACTTCATACTCGTGATCTCTCCTGACCTGCTCCTGTGAATCTGTTTCCCTCCTTTTATAAGGGAGGAAACACACCAGCAGGTTAAGTAACTGGTCTGAGGTTACCTAATGGTCAGCTGTGCAGGAAGTGAGCTTTGAAGCCTGGTCCCTTTGCTCCCCAAACCTACGTGCTCTTCGTGTTCAGGGGTACTAGGTGTTCTCCAGCTCTGACATTTGGAGCAAGCTCAGGCTCCTTTGCCAGCATTTAAGGCCTGGCACCTGCACTTGGCTTCCTACAAGGAATGAGTTTGGGACAGAAATGTTTAGATGCTCCCTGAACTCTTAGGCTGTCAGAGGTAGCCCTAAATCTAAGCACTGGGGTTGCAGTCTGGAGCCCTGGACTGGTACGCGGGGAGACAGCCTCACAGGCTCCACCCTCCGCTCTTGGGCTGCTGCGCCTGATTGGCCCCGCGTCCACAGGACAGGGCTCATGGTGGACTGGCCCTCTCTTCTGTCCCACTGGGCCAGACTTGGGCTGGGCTCCTGGGCCTTTGCCTTGCTTCCCCTACCCAACAAGTGGATGGGCCACTGTTTTTTGAGCAGGACAGTGTACTGGGGCATTTGGTAAGTAAACATCTGTAAGAAGAGAGAGCAGAGGCTCAGCTGGTACAGGGCAGAGTCGTAGGGTTCGTCCAGAGTCCTCCGAGTCATCTGTGGTAGCAGTTACCCTCAGTGGATCCCTGTTACTTGGTTTTTGGGGTTTTTAAAGTTTTATTTACCTTTTTTTTTTTTTTTTTTTTTTTTTGAGACAGGGTCTTGCTATGTATTCCAGATTAGCCTTTTTTGCGAGGGCGGGTGCTGGGAATCAAATTTAGGGCCTTGCGCCTGTGAGGCAAGCACTCTACCACTGAGCTAAATCCCCAGCCCCCTCCATACTAGTCTTGAACTCACTATATAGCCCAGGCTGGCCTTGAACTCATGGTGATCCTCCTGCCTCAGCTTCCCAAGTACTGGGATCATAGGTGTGCCCCACCATGCCCAGCTGGTGCCTGTTGCTTGGGAACGGGGTTCCTGTAGCCCTCCATCCTCTCCTAGAATCTGCCCTTTTCCCTCTCCTTCTCTGTGTCCTCAGTGAGGAGCCCCCGGGGGAGGCAGCCCAGGCTGTGGTTGTGAGCGACACCCTCAAAGAAGCTGGCACCCACTACATCATGGCAGCCGATGGAACCCAGCTACACCACATCGAGGTGGGCTTGGCATAGCCAGCGACCTATCCCGCCTCCCCAGATACCCACCCCACCCCACCACCTCATACTGCTTGATCTCTCCACAGTTGACTGCAGATGGCTCCATCTCCTTCCCCAGTCCAGATTCCCTGACCTCTGGAGCCAAGTGGCCCCTGCTGCAGTGTGGGGGACTGCCCAGAGATGGCCCTGAGCCCCCATCTCCGGCCAAGACCCACCAGGTGGGGGACCCCTCAAGCTCTGCCTCCCCACCTCCTGGAGCCAGCAAAGCTCTGGGCTTGGTAGTGTCCCCATCCCCACCGTCCGCAGCTGCTGCAGCATCAAAGAAGTTTTCCTGCAAGATCTGTGCTGAGGCCTTCCCTGGCCGAGCAGAGATGGAAAGTCACAAACGGGCCCACGCCGGGCCTAGTGCCTTCAAGTGCCCCGACTGTCCCTTCAGTGCCCGTCAGTGGCCAGAGGTCCGGGTAGGTGCTGCCCTCTGCTGTCAGTCTTCTATCCACCCATTTGTATACAACCCTTTACTGAGCAGTCCACCCCTCCAAACCAGGTCCCTTGCTCCCCTCTAGGATCAGAGGTGACTCAGTCCTCAGGAAGCTCAGTCTGGGCAGGAGGCCAACCAGACATAAATTCGACTAGAGCCAGACAGTGTCCCCAGGGTGAAGCAAGTGTGCAGAGCAGAGAGCACAGCCAAAAAACAAATTATTGGACTTGGGGGTGCTGAGGAAGATGCCAGAAGACAGGATGCGTGGTGGAGCCGAGTCTGTAGGGGCAGAGGCACCGTGGGGTGGCGATGTGAGGTATGGGGAGAAGACTCAAGCTTTCTAGTGTCCCCATCCCCACCTGAGGGCACAGAGGTTCATGGCCAGTGAGTCAGTGTGGTGAGGCAAATGGGCCAGCTACTGCGTCCTGGGCTCCCTCTGCTGGCCCGAGGACTCCTAGATCTGACCATGTACTACATCCTCACAGCTCAGGGAGGGGGCCAGGGTTCAGTACCCTACCATCCACAAGGGGAGACTGGGGCCCAGTTAGGCAGGACTCAGCCCAGGGTGTTAGAGGTCGCCTCATCCAGCACCTGTGAGTTACGAATGGATACGCGGGGTCCGAGTTGGGACAGGACTTTGCAGGTGACCTAAGGGTAGAACCTTTGGCTTAGCGCTCAGGCCACAGCAGCATGAGTCTTGACCTGGTTTGTACTTTCTACCCAACTCCTCACAAGTGCCGGGTTTGGGATTTTTTGGGTCTGTGTCACCTGGCTCCCTGAGCAGATGGCTGTAGGGGTCTAGGCCTTGGTGCCATCTGTGCCAAGCCGGGTGGTGCCTTCAACTCTGCTCCTCCTGCAGGCCCACATGGCGCAGCACTCAAGCCTGCGGCCTCATCAGTGTAGCCAGTGCAGTTTCGCCTCCAAGAACAAGAAAGACTTGCGGCGGCATATGCTGACCCACACCAATGAGAAGCCTTTCTCATGCCACCTGTGTGGGCAGCGGTAAGGCCAGCTGCTGGCAGGGGCTGCTGGGCATGCTTAGTGGAGCCGTCCCAAGCCTTTTTCCTTCCCCTTCAGTTTCAACCGCAACGGACACCTCAAGTTTCACATCCAGCGGCTGCACAGCCCTGACGGAAGGAAGGCAGGGACCCCTACGGCCCGGGCTCCGGCCCAGACCCCCACTCAGACCATCATCTTGAATAGCGACGAGGAGACACTGGCCACATTGCACAGTGAGTTGCCCCAGGGGCCATGGGATGGGCACTAGGGCGACGAGACTTGAGCTACTGCCCCAGAAGGCACCTGTGGGCCGGCGTTCCAGATCTCGTGGGAACCCCGAGCGAGCACTGTCCCCTCTCTGCCTAGCCGCCCTCCAGTCCAGTCACGGGGTCCTGGGCCCAGAGCGGCTGCAGCAGACGCTAGGCCAGGAACACATCATCGTGGCCCAGGAACAGACAGTGACCAATCAGGTAAAAACCAGGGTTGGGGCCCTGCTGGCAGGTGATGGCAGGATGAGGGTAGACAGCTGAGGCTAGAGCTGGCCTATCACTGGCAGGAAGAAGCCACCTATATCCAAGAGATCACCACAGCAGATGGCCAGACGGTACAGCACCTGGTAACCTCTGACAACCAGGTGAGCTGCCCCCACTTAGCCTTGCCCTCTGCCCTCCCTTCTGCAAGGCTCCACAGTGGGGTGGAACAGTGCTTTCCACACTGCCCCTCCATGTCCATGCTTGTGCTGCCGTTGTGGGTGGGTGTCGCTGGTCGTCTGCTCCCCATTCTTAGCTGAGCATCGGGTGATTCTGAGCACCCCAGCAACTGCAACCCCACCCTTCTTTAGGTACAGTACATCATCTCTCAGGATGGTGTCCAGCACCTGTTGCCGCAGGAGTATGTTGTGGTCCCTGATGGCCATCACATCCAGGTAGGCCAGGCCTGGGCTGAGCTGGGGTTTTGGAAGGAGGGCAGCACCACCTTCTTCTGGGATCCTGGACTGCAGCCCTCTCTCTAGGTGCAGGAGGGCCAGATTACACACATCCAGTATGAACAAGGAGCCCCATTCCTGCAGGAGTCCCAGGTAGGGTACTTGGGGGACCAGATATCTGGGGTACGGAAAGGCTCCTCCAGGGCCTCTTCTCATCAGCTTCTCCCTGCAGATCCAGTATGTGCCTGTGTCCCCAGGCCAGCAGCTCGTCACTCAGGCTCAGCTTGAGGCTGCAGCACACTCCGCTGTCACAGGTCCGGGGCTGGACCTAAATCCCAGGGGTGGGGGCAGACCTAGATCTCGGGGTCCCAGCTAACCGTGCTCTTTCCTCCCTGGCAGCAGTGGCCGATGCTGCCATGGCCCAAGCCCAGGGCCTGTTTGGCACAGAGGAGGCGGTGCCTGAACACATTCAACAGCTGCAGCACCAAGGCATCGAATATGACGTCATCACCCTGACCGATGACTGAGCCCAAGCCCCTACTGCAGATCATGGCTATCTATTCGGGCCAGCTCTCCTGGGGTAGGGGTCTCATCTCCCTGTCCCACTTAGGTTCTCCAGATACAGGGCAACAGCCGGCCTCCTGTCACTGCAAGGGAGACAGACCTGTGCTGTTGGGTCTGGGGGACAGCCATGAGCCCCGGCCAGGACATGCTGGGTGCCCCAGCCTGCGGGCAGGCTTTGAGAGAGAAAATTTATTTTTGTTTTGATGGACCCACTGGCCCCTTAGTCTCAATAAAGGGACCAGAGTCCAGTGCTGGCCAGCTTACTTTGTCCACTTGCTAACCGTGTGAACCGCAAGGACAAAGGAAGCAGGAGGCAGAAGCCTCAAAAGCTCAACACAGGTGGGAGTGTGAGGTGAAGGCAGCCTGGCTCCACAGTGCAGCTGGCCCCGCCTCAGGGCAGTCCCCTCGTACAGAGGCCTCATCCTAGGAGAGGGCTGAGCTGGGGGAAAGTCCTGCGGAGCACCGCTAGACCCTGCTGCTTCCCCAGGACTTCATGCCTAAAGGTTCTGGGAGCAAGCACTGCATCCTGAAGCCCACTGCCTGCTCAGAGGGGTGGCTCCAGGGCCGACAAGAGTCTAGCTTTTGACCTGGGCCCAGGCCACAATTGCCGGTCCTCATCTCAAGACTACCTGGGCTGGCCCAGCAATGGAAGTCTGGAGCTAGATGATGTAGGCCCTGGACTCCTCCAACCTGCTGTGCACAGGCAGAAGCCACCAGGGACCCAGCTGTGTGGGGACTCTGGGATGTGGTACAGAGGCCCAGAAGTCAGAAGGTGAGCCTGGATGTGGGGGTCAGTGATCTAGAAGTAGCTCCAGGTTTCTCAGCCTTCTCCGCCCTCAAGACCCTCACACATCTTTAGGGGGTTTATGTAGTTCCTTTTACAAATGAAACAAGGTGGCAACAGGGTCAATGTGGGGTTGGGAGGGCACTGGGCCTATTTACAAAGGACTTGGAGTAAGTCTGAGGTGGGACATGGGGAAGAGGGCAGGGAGGGGGAGCCCTGGCAGGGCCATAATATTCCTATGTCAATGGCAGCTCAAGTCCTGCTGCCACCAGGGAGGGTCCTGGAGTTCACTCAGTCTCCAGAAACCCAAGTCCCAGCAGTCCATACCAGCACCCCTGGGGCTCCTCCTCCCTGCAGGGTGTGTTAAGTTGCGTGAGACTCGCGGCTAGGGCCCTGCTCGCGGCTAGAGTCCCGGTCCTTGGCTTCTGAGGATGATGAGGAAGAGCTGGAGCCATGGCTGCGGCCTGACTGCCGGTAAGCGGTGTTTAGCTCCTGTAGCCGCTCAGGCGTCGGCCCCCACTTGGCAAAGCCGGGGTCATTCTGTAGGAAGAGCACGGCTGTGTTGTGGACAGCCTTGTAGTGCATTTCCTCCCTGCAGAAAAAGGTGGCTGCTCAGGGTGGGGCTGGGCCTGGACTTGGGCCTGATCAGCCTGGCCTGGCCAGCCCGGCCCTCCTTCCCCTGCCCTCCCCAAGCACGCACTTCTTGCAGACATGCTGGGAACCACTGCGGTACTCATGCTCAAAGGCGGGCAGGACCAGCTGGTGGCGCTTGAAGCGGCTCTGCTCCATGCGGGTGAGCGCTGGTGTGGGGGGTTCCCGCCACTCGGGGATGAACACGATGAAGGACAGGGGCTCCGATGAGCTCTCCAGCAGTTTCTGCGGAAGGAAGCACAGGTGGATGTCTGGGCTGCCCTCCAGATGGCTGGCAGTTTTCCTTGCCCCTCCCCATCAAAGTGAAACACCTACACCCACCTCAAAGTGAGAGACCATAGCGTCCATGAGCTCCTCGCAGAAGGGAGGGTTGGCCTCAAAGGAACCGCTCAGTGGGGCAAAGTCCAGGCAGGGCCTGAGGGCGGAGGCAGGCATTCTAAGTCCCTTCAGAATCCGGTCCCTCAACCAGAAGTGGGTCCCATTCCACCCTTAAGAGCCACACTGGGAAGATGGCCATGGGCAGGCCAGATGTCCACTGCATGGATGAGGACAGAGGCTCAGGCTGGGACGCCCTTGTCCACCGAGCTAGAGGAGCTGGAGTTCAAATTCAGTGCTGAGCTTGCTGCCACCACAGCACAAGCCACACCCGGGACTACCCCAGCTGCTGAGCTTTGGGCCTCTCAAGGGCTGGCCACCTCTTCCTTCTGGAGACAGCTTATCTTCTTTCATCTACGCTCATCCCCATCTACCAGTTGAGTGTGAGGTCTCTGAGGCTTGTGTTACACTTCTCATTCCCCAGTGCCTGCACTCAGGTGATCCTACTCCAATCCTGAGCTAATTCACTGAGAAGCCCACAGGCCAGTTTAGATGTCACATTCTGCCTACAGGGTCAGAAAAGCTGAGGTTCCCAGAGGTTAAGTGACATGGCTAAGGTCTTATGATCATAAGGCTGGTCAGTGGTGGACATGACTAACCCCAAGACTGCCTAACTCTAAAGCCCTAAAGCATCAGGAAGGAGTGGGCCGAGACAGGACCTGTACTGTGGAGGATAGCTTCCCAGGCATGGGCAAAAGGGGCCCACCAGCCCCTGGCTCTCACCCGCGGGAGCCAAAGTAGCCATCTGTGTCGGGGAAGGCAGAACAGTACTGGCGGAAGTAGCAGTTGAGAGGCGAGGCAAAGCACTCGAAGCTGACGCCGAAGAGTCGGTGGAGGGCCTCAAAGACGTGCACAGGCAGTGATCCCTGAAGGCCAGTCCCCTCATAGAGGCCCACGCCAAACATCATCTGCAGAGTGGCCACGGTCAGCATCAGGGTCAACCTCCCACTCCTCGTGGGGAGCTGCCCTCCCGCTGCCCCAGGCCTGTACCTGGTACCGTCGGAGAAGGCACCAGACCCGGGGCAGGAACCTCTCAAAGACTGAGTCATCGATGCAGCTGTAGCGATAGAGGAGCCACTACAGGAAAGAAAGTCCTGGCTTCAGGAGTGGTCCCATACCCTCATCACTGGCCGCCTGCATCTAAATGCTGCAGTCAAGAAAGATGCTAGGCCCCAACCTGTGCTGTCCTCTAGGCCCTCGTCCCCACAGCTCTTACCAGCTTGCTGAAGTAGTTGCGGCTGACCTTGACCATCTCTCCCTTGTACCGGATGCAGACCATGTTATTCTCCATGTGCATCTCCACACTGGGCATGGGGGGTGCAGGCACAGCCAGCCGCAGTGGGTAGCAGTACACCAGACGGGGCTCCACCTCAGGGGCTTCCACCTCCTCTGTGGACAGGGACAACAGTGAGGGGCCAGTGGCCCAGACAGCCTCAGCACGTATGTGCCAGGTGCCTTATACACAGGACGTCTCATTGTACAGATCAGTAAACTGGCTTGAACCAATTCGTTGACAAAGGGATCAGAGAGCTGTTAAAAACTAAACAAGGCTGGGGATTTAGCTCAGTGGTTAGAGTGCTCACCTTGCAAGCACAAGGCCCTGAGTTCGATCCCCAGTACCAAAAAAAAAAAAAAAAAAAAAACTAAACAAAACTATTAAGCAACTGTTAGAGCAGAAACGATGGCCTGTGTCCACGTGCCCAACACTGAAGCTGACCTCATCTGCCATGCCTTGGTGGGGGTGGGCAGCAGGCTGCTGCTGAGCAGAAGTATGAGAGCTGCTGTGCCTTCACCGAGAGAGTTACACTACCTTATATGGGGATCTGTGTGGGCCAAGCTGTTGACTTACCTATGAACAGTCATACAATACTTATGGTCAGGTATTATTATACTTCACTCTGGAGAAACTGAGTCTTCCAGAGAATACACGTAAGCCCGTGTCCATCTACTTCTTACTGGGCTGTCTTCCTCCACCAACTTCTGACTCTCTCCCTTTCCCATCACTTCTTCCTGTTTCTCAGAGGTGTGCTAAACTGCCCAGCCACAGGACACAGCAGGTTTGCCCAAACACACCGCTGGAAGGAATGGCTCCCCCAAGCCAGTCCCTGGCTTGAGGCTCAGCGTCCCTTGTTCCTTCAGTCATGGCCTGGGATACAGAGTTGACAGCTTACTGCTGGCTCCCCCACACCCTGGCCCTACCTGGAATGTTGTTTTCCTTGAGGATAGCCAGGTGCTTCTCTCGGATCCGTTTGACATACTCCAGGGAGATGTGGTAGATCTTACTGCAGATGCCTTCCACAGAATCCTTGGCCGCAGCTGAGACATGGGGGCCACACTGCCTCCGCAGGTGCTCCAGGCGGTCCTGGAGAAAACTCCTGATCAGAGCACTTGTGGAAGCCAAAGGGCTTTGGCAAGGCTGGCAGGGAACTGTGGGGCTGCAGAATTTCAGCAGTCTTCATTCTGAACTGGCTGTGCTATCTACTAGCTGTATCCCTTGGACTAATCCCTTGGCTTCTCTGAATCTTATGCCTCAACCGTCAGGGGAACATGAAATACCGAACAAGACAGCTGACATATTAAATGCAATCATTCCCTTTCAGGGTTTACCGAGCCCCTGGCACACAAATATGTCCGATAAATGCCAGCAGGTTGTGTTGGACTTACACAGTGACAGATCCCACGATAGTCAGTGGAAAAACAGACTAGCCAGGCAAGGTCCCGGCTTACAGCACTGGCAACCTATCAGGGTGAGGCGCTTACAAAATGGAGCTCAGGGAGCCCAGCTGGTGCAGACATAAAAGTTTAAGCTCTCAGTTACTTCCAAGGATGCCCGCAGGCATCTGTAATTTTGCTGAGTCACACCTGTGAAACTAAAGGATGAAAGTGAGTCACTCTGGCTAGTGAGTACACCTACCTTTGTCACTCTCTACGTGTCAAGTACACAGTTACTATCGTGAAGTACGAAACCTTGTCTCTTGTGAAAAATGGTCCTGAAAAGAAAGCCCATTGCTAGTGCTGGTGGAGAGGCTTAAGGATAGGTTTTGACCAGAAAACAGAATTGTTCTGGACACATTTAAGAGCAAGAAATTAAAGCTAGTGGTAGCTTTTTTGTTTGTTTTCTGAGAGAGGTCTCTCTATGTAGTTTAGGCTAGCCTTGAACTCACTATGTAGCCCAGGCCGGCCTCAAACTTACAGCAATCCTCCTGTCTCAGCCTCCCACATGCTGGGATTACATGTGTCACCACACCCAGCTTGATGGTAGCTTTTAACTGCAATATGAATATACACGCACAAAAGCAGTTCATCCATCTGTTCCCAAAAATCTACTCGGAGATGTTGAACATTCATTAAGTTGAAAAGGTAGCTATTTGTGTGTGACCCAAGCCTAAGATTCCATTAAGAATATTAACAGGAATGTTCTCTGAGAGAAAGCCAGGAGCCTAGACAAATAGCTCCAGTCCTGAGTCTGGGGACTGACAAACGTCAGGGTCTGCTGTGGGAACCTGGCCGGGAAGAGGATTCTTGGATAAAGAGGCCACAGGGCCTTCCAACTGGCCTCACCCCAGGGCCCACTCACCATGTAGTCCTCCTTGGAGGCTGAGTGGTCCTTCCGAAGCCAGCTGAAGGTATCCTCCACGTTCCACTTGACCACCTTCCTGCTGTCAGGGGACGCACTCCTGCCAGTCAAGGGCAGGGAAAGAGGGCTCAGCTGTGCATAGGACCAGCTGTTGAGGTGTATGCTCCACCCTCAACTCCCACCCTACTTCACTGGTACCTTGAGCATCAGCCCCTAGGCCTACTTCCAGTCCCTGTGCTGTATCTGAGAGCAAACACAGACTCCAGAGTGGGCAAGGGGAGCAGATGGCCTATGACTTCCCCACATGGATCCCTCTTGTGTGGGGCAGAGAGAGCCAAACCTGGACTCAATGAGCCGTCTGGCAGCCTCCGCGTATTTAAAAAGCAGGCGCTTGGCTTCCTCCCGGAACTTGATTCGGGATAACCTAGGTGAGAGAACGGGCAGGGTTAGAGCTCTTCTACACCTTTTTTTTTTCTTTTTTTTTTTTTTTGAGAGACAGGGTCTCCCTATGTAGTTCAGGCTGGCCTCTAACTCGAGACAAGCCTCTTGTCTCAGCCTCCTGAGTGCTGGGATCACAGGCATGCACCACCAAACCCAACCACACTTGACTGGGCACAGAACCATACCACCCAGCTGTAGGGCTGTACCTGATGGGAATGTCATTCATGATTTCACGAAACATGGAAGGTGACACAACTGGTTCACAGTTGCTAGGCAACAAGGGGTCAGACCCTTTGTCTACCACCTTGCGCTCTAGCATCCAGCGGTTGAAAGATTCCCGTGGAGGCTCAATGCCTGCAAGACAGGAGAAATGCTGAGTCTACATTTAGTCAACAGGTTCCACTCCAGGCCTGACACAGGAGGTACCATGTTGGCAGGAAATAAAACATACCCCTCAATACTTCAAAACCTTTCTTTTGTGTGTAATACCAGGAATTGAACCTAGAACTTCCATACTGAGCTACATCCTCAGCCTCTTTTTATTTTGAGACAATTTAAATTGCCCAGGCTGGGCTCAAACTTGCAGTCTTCCTGCCTCAGTCTCCCAGAGCACTGGGATTACAGGAGCGTGCCACCAAGCCCGGCTTCAGAAGTTTATTTTCTAGGCCTTATTTCCCAAAGTATATCCTGAGAATCACTAGTTTTACAAAGAGTGTTAATAAATATTACATAGAATCAAAAAGAGAGAGAATTGTATTTCAGCCAGGTCAAGCAGGTTTATATATTAATTACAAAATTAAAGGCTGTAGTTTATCCAGTACTTGCCCATTTCACTTAATCCCTGTAATAATCCCGTGAGGTAAAAACACTTGTTTTTATCCTCTTTTACAGATACGTGAAAAGGGGACCGGGGATTTAGCTGTTGTTAGAGTGCTTGCCTTGCAAGCACATGGGCCCTGAGTTCAATCCCCAGCACCAAAAAAAGCAAAAAAAATATACGTGAAAAGTACTGGTAGCAGGTGGCAAAGAGTAAGCTGCAGCCCCTCTTTAAGCACTATTACTATTCTTGTCTTATAGAGAGGGAACCAAAGTGCAGAGGGGTGAAGCAAGGAGCCCAGGAGCACAGTCAGTGGTTAATGGAGCCAGGACTCCAGGTCTCTCCTGTTGCATAGCAAGGATCCACACCACTGAACCCCGAGCTATCCCTAACCCCATGTGCTGAAGCCCCAGCTCTTGCTAATGGCTGGAAACCGAAGGGACTGAGGGTCAGGACGCAGTTACCTTCCCGCTGCTGGCACAGCTCGCGGTAGTGTTGCCGAAGCTTCAGGATGAGCTGGGAGCGGAGCAGCTCCACTTCTGGATGCGGGGGCAGTACCTCCGAAGGCCCTCGGTGCTTGATGACAGCATTGGTCTGGATGTCCAGGTCCCAGTACACCCTTGGGGCACAGACAAGATCAACGAACGTGCCCTGCCTGCTACAACCCAGTCCCAGGCAGGCTGGCCACCGGCACCAGGTGCCTCCAAGTCAGTCAGCAGGGACTCACTCAGTCGGTCGCAGGAGAACTGCCTGCTGTTTATCTTCAGGGGATGCACCCCAAATCTTCAGAGTTGGGGTCCCTGGGATGCTAGGTGAACTGGGCACTGACTGGCCTGTGGGTGTCACAGGGATTTCAATCTAGAGCAAAAGAGTCACAAAAGCATCAGTCAGGAGGTTCAGCAACCAGGCTTCAACCCTGCATCCGGCGAGCTGCATCCAGGGCCCCCCTCCTGGGCAGGCGCTGATGCCCAGCCCTTGCAGGGGGCCTGCCGGCTGGCTGCCTGCCTGAGCTGGCTGCTTACCAGCCAGGTCCTAAGCACCCCGGACACTCACCTTGGGCTTCTTCACACCATTGCCGCTTGGCTGCTCTTCCGAGAGCTGCCTCTTTCTGGCTTTGTTCTCAACCGGGGGGGTTTCCACCAAGCTTGAGTCTTGGGGCAGAGGGGTCGCATTCAGCCCCAAAGGGTCCGACTGGTGGAGGGAGACCAGCAGAGTTGCAACCAGGACCAGCGGCTTAGGAGCCCCAGTACTTCGGAATCCTCGTGCCCTCCCACCCCCTGCTCCTGCTCCTCAGAGAAGAGTGCAGAGGGCTGGGATGCAGATAGAAAACCCTGGCTCTGCTCCTGCCTGCTGCTTGCAGCTGTGTGGCCCTGGTAAGCTACTTCCCTTCCTAATTCCCTCACCTTTAGAATGGCTCTGCCAGAAGACATAAAAAAAGAAAAAAAAAAAAAAAAGGCTATGCCAGCCCTGCAATCCCAGCACTCGGGAGGCTGAGTAGGAGGACAGCCACATGTTCAAGGCCAGCCTGGGCTACATAGTGAGTTCAAGGCCAGTCTGAACTACACAGCCAGACCCTGTCTCAAAAAAAATTTCAAAAAACGTAAAAGTTTAAAAAAATAAAATGGCCATGCTAAGCCCTATTTCCCACTGAGATTATTACATGATTCAGTGAGTACACTTAGCATGGCACATGGCATCAGATCGATACTCAAATGTGTTTACTTTCCTCAAAGAAGAATGAGGGATGAGGACATAGCTCGGTGGGAAAGCACTTGCCCAACAGGCCTGAGCCCATTCCCAAGTATCATAAACAAGCAAATCAGGAATAAAGGAAAAACTCAAGAAATGTTTACCTTCAAAAAGAGTAAGGCCCTGTGACAAAACGTCAAGAATACACACGGTAGTGAGCAGGGTCCCTGAAATCACATCTGGGTGTAAACTCTGCTCTCCCTGATAGCTGCACAGACTTGGGCTATTCGCGTCCCCTCCTGGCTTGCAAAATGGGCTTGGCTGTACCCAGTAATGTCTGCCCCGGCTGAGAAGGACCCAGAATTTCACATCTCACCGGGCAGTCAGCTTGTACTTTCTCATCACACCAACATTCCAGCTCCCAGAATGCTCCTCCCTCTTACCTCACCTGCTCAGCTAACCTCACTTTCAACACTGATGCTCCTCCTGTCCTCTCACCCTCCCCAGACAGGTCAGGATTGCTAACATCCTCTAACACCACTCTTCATACAAGGTTACCCTCATATCCCTCTAGTAGCCTGCCAGCATGCCAAGAAGGCAGGGCGCACAATCTTACCTTGCTCATACCTGTCTCACTGGCCCGGTGCCCAGCGTACAGATGAGTTCACTATGCTACACTACTATAATCATCAGTTTACTTGTCAGCCTCCTGCTGAGCCTACGTTATGTGGGGGTGGGGACTGTCTATCTTGCTCGACACTGTAACTGCTGGTATCGACACAGGGCTAGGCATGTAACAGCTGCACAGGGTCCGTCTGGAGAAGGCTCATGTGCCAGAAGCTGCTCTGAGACCCCTGCCCTAGGCTGGCACTCACAATCACATCGTGCTGGCCCAGCACAGGCATCTCCCACAGGGACTGGTTGGTGAATCGGTTGAAGTAGTAGGGACGATTCTCCCTCCGGCTCCAGCACTTCTCCCAGCCCGCGTGCACAAGCTCCTCTGGAAATAAGCACGGACCCAGCCAAGGTCATGAGTGCTCAGAGCAGCCTTCCCACTCCACCACCCACCACAGTGCCCGCCAGCACCTGGGAGGTCCTGCACCAGGCGGGCGGGCTTCGGAGAACAGGGCTGGTTCTGACTGGAGGTGCCCGGAGAGTGACTCAGCAAGGACGCGTCCTCCCGGGGACTGCCGTGATTCTCATTGGCCATCTCAGCACCCTCACAGGACCTGCCACAGAGAATGGAAGACTATCAGCTCCACCTTACCCACCCTGGACAAGAAAGGCAATCCCGACCTCTCCCGAGGGCCACACGGTGCCACTGGGGGCCTGGGATCTAAGATGCAACGACCTCAACTGTAAGATGGGCACCCTCCTGCTGAGCCTTCTGCCTAAAATGCCCTTCCCCAGTTCTCTGCCCAGCTTGCCCAGGGGCTCATATCCCCCAGGCAGGCTTCCTTGATTGTCACCTCCCCACCACTACCCCACCCCTAGGTGGTCACAGCCTCTCCTCAGTGCCATGAACACCACTGTAGCACTCAGATGGTTTGGTCTGTCAACACTTCCAGGATAGGAACTGGGTCCAATGGATCTCTCCAGAGCGCAGCTTGGAACCTGGACCCAACATCAGTTCTATCAATTCTGCCAACATTTATAAGCACCCAAAGTGGCAAACAAGACAGAACAGGGGTTGCCCCTGAGAGGCCATTCCTGCAAGAAGGAGCAGTAACTCTTCATCTTGAGGGAGATAGGATTACTGCTCCCCTCCAGTAAAATCTAAATGGAGCGGTTTGGGATTTAGCTCAGTGGTAGAGCACTTGCCTAGCAAGTGCAAGGACCTGAGTTTGATCCCCGACACAAAAAAAATAAAAATGAAAATCTAAATGGGACAAAGCACAGCTGGCCAAGCAGCGTGGAGTCTAACTGGTCACCTCTTTTACACTACAGGCAGGAAACTATCTGTTGATAAAAGAGCCAGTGAAACAGAAGACTATCTAATTCAGTCCTTCAGAATCCCTATGTGAAAACAGACTACGAGAAGGAGGCCAGCTCCTTTAGATCTGTATTCCCTACTATCCCCACCTAAAGCACACCCACCAAAAGCCTCAATGGCCAAAGTGGTTCCCACTCAGGGCTGTTAGACTCTCAGGGTGCCAAGTGAAATCAGACTGGTGATGCTAAAATTGTTTCCAATATGTCATAACACCCGCAAGTAATCAAACCTTTACCCACAATTAGAACACAAAGGCAAATTTAAACATTATCTTTGCATGCTGGAATTTTACCAACTCATTGCGGCCACTCTGATTAGCTCATGCTGATCAGGAGCTCTCATTGGCTGTTGACAACATTATAGGAGTCGTCAGGACACTGATTTTATTGTACACTCAGTCATAGATGTCTTTGTTCATTTGGAAAGGGAAAAATGAAAGGTTACTTCATCGGTACAGTTCAGCAAATAAACACAGGGGCAACAGGACATATATACATCAAAGAGAGCCTTGATAACAGCGATATCTGGAAGCATTCCTTGGGGGCTGAGCCCAAGGTTTTAAGGCTGAATGAGGGCTCCCTTTCTCTCACCCTCTGGGGTCTGCAAGGCTAGCATGAGAGGGTTTTCTTCTCCAGCTGGACTGACTCCCACGTCTCAGGGTCCAACACAGACAAGAGGGAGGCCTGCAGAAAGGCTCAGCACAAGTGAGTGGGCTGGTCAGCAGTGGAGTGGACAGGAACCCAGAGGACTTCTTGAATCGGCAGCTGGAGAGCAAACAGAAGAAAAGAAAGTCACTGATCCTGTGAATGCTGCACAGCCAGAGGGGCGAGGGCACAGAGTAAGGGAGCATCCAGGACAGGGTTGGACAGGTAGGATCTGGAAATACGGGGGATGAATGAAAACAGTGCTTTACTTCATGGGATTTTTCTGCATGGTTGCATAGGGCTCCTGTATCAGGGTGGCCCGGAGCTTGATTAAATACTCTTGACATCACCATCTTGATTTTTAAAAATTTTTTAAATTTTGGTGATGCTGGGATCAAAGCCAGGGCCTTGAGCATGCTAGGCAAATGCCCTACCACTGAGCTGCACATCCAACCTGGAACATTCATTCATGCATTTATTTGGAGAGAGGGTATTGCTAAGTTATGCAGGCTGCTCTCCAACTCCAAGGATCAAGCCATCTTCTCATCTCAGCTTCCTGAATAGCTGAGAGTGCAGGTGCATGCCACCACACTCAGCTTTCAGAGGCATTTTTAAACAAAGAGTCCAAGTTTTCATTTTACACACTGGGCCCTACAAATTGTGGAGCTGGTCCTTCCAACCAAAGTACCCTGAAACCAGAGAAAAGCAAACAAATACATATCACAGATCTGAGGGGCACCATCCCAAACCACTACTGAGTGAAAGGGATACTTCTTTGAATAATGTCTTGAGAAAAATAACATGCAAACACATCACACATCTTCTTCACCTTTATTGAAAACTATTATTCCCTAGAAATGTCCTGTGGGGGGAAAAAAAATGTCCTGTGATATCGATGCACAAGGTAGATGCACTTTGTAGAAGAGCCACAGCAGCATAGTTTAGTGTGAGGCCAAACGGGGACACTGCAGTAGTGTATTTCCGAAACGGTGCATCAGAATCAAGGGGCTTGTTAAAACAAAAGCAAAAAACCAGGATTCATGTACTTCACTCCACATTTTAGGAGCCAAAAATGGGGAGGGAAGGTACAAAGGAATTTGCAGTTTTTAAAAGCACTCAAAAGTAGGCTTAGGATAAACAAAACAAAACAAAGTAGGCTTAGAAAATGACTTTTTTTTTTTTTGAGACTGGTTTCACTATGGAGTCCAGGCTGGCCTCAAGCCCTCCGCGATCCTCCTGCCTCAGCCTCCCAAGTGCTGGGATTACAGGGGTGCACCACCATGCCTGGCTTAATTTTTTTTTTTTTCCACTTTGCAACGCTTGAAAATTTTATCAATTTGGCTGGGGATTTAGCTCAGTGGTTAGAGTGCCCTGAGTTCGATCCCTGGCACCCGCCCTCAAAAAAGAAAATTTTACCAATTTAAATTCACTGTGGGTGGGCTTGGGATTTAGCTCAGTGGCTAGAGTGCTTGCCTAGCAAGCACAAGGCCCTGAGTTCGATCCCCAGTACCAAAAATAAATAAATTCACTGCGGGGAGAGGGGTATGGCGAGGGGTATGGCGCAGCTCAGAGGTAGAACCCTTGCCTACCATTCGTGAGGCCCTGGGTTCGACTCCCAGCACCACAAATAAAAAAATCCTATAATAATAAATTTGCTGTGAGACTTGGATGCAGCAGGTCTGTGGGGTTGGGAAAAAATCCAAATTTCAGGCCCTCCACTGTCTCCTGGTTTAAAGAGGAAACATTCAACCTCTAGGCGTAGACTCTAGCATATTGTACACTCTTAGTACACGATAGCCGTTAATATATTTTTATTTAGCCCGTGGCTTCCAGAGCCCCACGCAAACCGCAGCTGAAGAACCGCAGGAAGCTTAAAACCAAGTATCTACATCTGTATAACCAGAGGAACCCACCAGACCGAGAAGAATCCGATTCCGAGATTGGACGAAGATGGGGCGGGAGCAGCTCAGTACCGTGCCAATCAGAATTCTTCAACCCAGTAGGGCGGCGCCACAGGGTTTGCGACGTGCGCAGGCGCGAGGGCGCGCGAGGGTGGATTCCCAGTGCGCGTGCACCTTCCCCTCACCCCAACCCCAGCGGGGGCGGGCTGTTGGGCGCGCGCGCGCCGGCCCATCTCCCGGGCTCCGCCCCCCGCCCTGCCGCGCGCTCCCGCCCCCGGGCTGAGGCGACTCAGAGTCGGAGCCCGACACAAAGGCGGTGGCGGCGGCAGCAGCGGAGGGACCCTGGAGGCCGCTCCGCCCGCGCTCTCCGGGCCCACCTCCTTCACCCCGGCCACCGGCCCGGCTGCCCACCGCGGGCCTAAGATGGCGGCGACGAAAGAGACCGGGCCAGCGACACCCTCGAGTGGAAAGCGCCAGAGGGGCCACCGCCGCCCGGCTTCAGACTCACGGACCCTGGCGCGACTCGCGGCGAGACCATGGCTTCCTGGGGCTCTTACCTGCCCAGAGCGGACTCGAGGGGATGCGGCTACACGTTCTGCTCGACCGCCCGTTTTGCCGCCTCCGCCTCGCCCTCCCCAGTGCCGCTGCCGCCATCTTGTGTCCCGGGCCGGGACTCCGCGCTGCGCATGCGCTGGTACCGCCTCTGAGGGACCTCGCCACGGCCGCGTCGCCATCTTGAGTGTGGCAGAGTCCGCTGTCTCTTCAGACCGTGGTTTTGGCCTCCTCCCATTTCTCCCGTCCTTCCCTGCTGTCCCGTGCAGCTCAGAGGAGAGGGAAAGTTTTGCTGTCTGTGTGGTGTGGAAGAAGGGAAAACTAATTCACAGACACCTCCGGCCTCAGTTTCCCCCTTGATCACTCCCAGAGGGGCCGGAGGATCTGCTTTGGAATCTTCTAGAGCCTCGCGTTCGGCCGCCGACCGGGGGCGGAGTCTCGGTGACGTCGGCGCGGGGCGCAGTGGGCACCTGGGTCCTAGTCTCCTCCTCGCTCGGGTGCTTTCGGCCAAGCGCTCTTGCTCGCTGGGCTCTGTCACCGAAGGATGCCGGAGTACAGTTTTACAGCCTCGGCCTCATGTCAGGCTACATGCGAATCGAACCTTCTCCCGATACGAGCTGCACAAGTTCTAAGTGCTACTGAGTAGAAGGAGAAATAACACGGCGGCCGGGGATGGGTATGCAGAAAGATGGCTTCGGGCACAATTGAGAAGTTCTGACCTGAATGGGAGGGGCTCTAACCTATCTGGCCTTTAGTTCCGAAGTCTCGTTGCTCAGTGGTAGAGCGCTTTCCTAGAGTGAGCAAGGCCCTGAGTTCCACCCTCTGCACCGCAGAAGCAAACTCTCGAAAGTTTGAGACCCCAGCGCGGCTACCAAGTTAAGCCTAGGAGGGGAGGCAGATGCTAGAGGCCTCCTTGCCAGGCTGCCGGCCCTAGCAAGTAGTTTAGGATGACTCCACCCACTCTGGCCTCTAAATCCGTGGCCCTGGATGACTTGAGAAGGGAACAGGTTTGCCACCTGCTGTTACACCATCCCTTGTCTTGTGGAAACAGAGGCTGCAGGTGATCCTGTTTGGCATCCTCTGATGTCTTTTTTTCCCTCCCCCTTTGCAGTTTGGGTAGGGGACAGCAGGAAATACAGATAAGAGGTATAAATCTCTTCCATCTGCTTTCAAACCCCTGCCCCTCCACCTTATGTGGTCGACCTTGAGGGAATTAACCTCTTGGAAGATAGTAAAGCCACCTACGGGAAGTGAGCCCGCTCATTGTAGGCCCTGCAGGTGCCTTGATTCCTGCCCTGGGCTTCCTGGAGGAAACCAAAATGGGCCTTGCCTCAGGCCTACAGCGAGGGGACCACGCCTCGTAATCAGCAGGAAAAAGTTTTGGTTTGTGCGTATGTCTCAGTGTAATTATTCATACTGCCTCTTTTCTCAAAAGTGCCCTGATTTGGGCATTAGATTATACATCACTCTAAACCTACAGAGGGCCCAGATTTAAAAGGTTTACCAGCTAGGCTGGGGATTTAGTTCAGTGGTTAAAGTGCTTGCCTTACAAGCAGAAGGCCCTGAGCTCGATCCCTGGCACCAAAACCAAAAAACAAAAACAATAAAAGATGTGTAAAAACAATGTGATGATTGTGATCTGTTGTTTTGTTTTCAAAGTATTTTCTCCTTCATTGTTAAATGATGACCAAGACACCAGATGTCCCAAAATGTCTATCCTGTTTTATCAGGGAATCCTGTGAGTAGAAACTACTACCTCAGATGTGTATGTGAAAAAACTGGAAGAGAAAAGATAAAGACATTTTTCAAGCTCACGTAGCCTTAAAATAGCAGAACAAGGATTGTAAGCCCCGGGTTTGCAATATCAGAACCCAAGACTGGTTCCATTAACCCTCACTGTCTTTCCTCTTTTGTGGAAAAAGAAATCTGGACTCAGGGGAGGTGACTTAAGTCACTTCAGAGAGCAGCCCAGAAATTTCCACTTCATCATTTTACAGGTTTCTCTAACCAGTGTTCAGCACTACTCTTTACCTCCTTATCTGTCTTCCCAAACTTGTCCCTCCCCATATATTCCTTACTCACTTTGCACAGAGCCAAAGTCAGTCTCTTCTGTCCATCCTCACTTGCACTACTTTAGAAGAATCTGATACCTCATAAACCTTTTTATTATTAGTATCACATGACATCTGGGTGTGATTGTGTGCACCTGTAATCCCAGTACTGAGAGGCTGAGGCCGGCCCAGCCCTGTCAATTTAGCAAATTAGCAAGACCTGGTCTCAAAATTTTTAAAATGTAAAAAAGGCCAGGGATGTAGCTCAGTACAGAGGCGCTGGGTTAAATCCCCAGTGCTGCAAAAACAAATAGCATGTGTGGGCCAGGAATGTAGCTCAATGGTGCAGTGCTTGTCTAGCATGTGAAAGGCCTCAGGTTCAGTCTGCAGTACTGCAGGCGGGCACATGGGAAGGAAGAAAGGATGGGCGGGATGGAGGGGAAAGAAAGCATATGTGATTTGGCACAGGGTACATGCTTGTGGTCCCAGCTACTGGGGATGCTAAGAGAAGAGGATCACTTGTATCCAAAAGTTCAAGACCACACTGGGTGACGTAGTGAACTCTCACCTCAGACAAAAGAGAACAGCACATGTGCCCAAAATACAAGTGTGAGCTTAACGATTTATCACAAAGGGAACACAGATTAGCATCACTCGGGCTAAGGCACTAAATAAGCAGACGCCCCCTACAGGGTAATTGCTGTTGTGACTACTGTGATAGTCACTTCTAGCTTTTATAATTGTACCACCTTAGGATGTACCCTTAAACACTATAGTTCTGCCTGTTCCTTAAACTTTTTATCATTATTATGGCTACTAGGGATTGGACTAGGCCTAGTTACTAGGCCTTCTCACTGAGCTTCATCTCCAGCCCTTTCTTATTTTGAGACAGGATCTTGCTAAATCTTAGTTGTCCAGGTTGGGCTCAAACTCGTGATCCTCTTGCCTCAGCCTCCCAGAGTGCTACAATTACAGTTGTGCATCACCACCACAGGTCTCATTCCTTAAATTTTACATAAATAGAGTCATATGGTACTATTTTGTGTGTCTTTTTTTTCCCCTAGTACTGGGGATTTAACTCAGGGCCTTTGCACTGAGCTACAGCCCCAGACCTTTTCTTATTTTTTATTTTAAAATAGGTCATGCTAAATTGCCCAAACTGGGTTTGAACTTTGGATCCTTCTGCCTCAACCTCCCAGTTGCTAGAACTACAAGTCTACACCACCCTGCCCAGCTGTGTGTGGCTTCTTTTGCTGAAGAACGCACTTGCGACTCATTGATCTTACGTGCAGCTATGGTGCGTCCACTTTCATTGCTGGGGCGGAAGGGCGTTCAGGGAGGTTGCCTGGGAGAGGTAACATCTAGGCTGAGACTAAACATTGATGTGTTTGTTGAAAGGTATTTGAACCTTCCATCTTGCACACTTCTTTTTCTCCAAACTGGCCTACTGGTCTTCCAGCTGTGCTTCTCTTCTAGCCTTTAACCCACTGTAGCCCCAGGAATCTCCTGTAAATCTGCTCATATTGCAAATGTGACTAGGTGACTTGGGTTTAAAACCCTAAGTGTCTTTCCCATTGACTTCAGGATAAAGTCCCAAACCCTTAAGTTGGCTTGCGAGACCGTAATTATAAAGAGCTAGCATGACGGAGCACTTATTGTGGATGGTGCCAAGCACTTTACATGCATTCATTTTATTCACAATTTAAACATTCAAACCATCTCTTCTTTTGGACTGGCCCCTGCCGTCTTGAACTACTTGTAATTCCCCTAAATGCATCAGATTTTCTCTTGGCCTGGGACCTTTGCATATGCTGCGTGCTGTCACTCTTCCTCTTCTCTTTGCCTAATTCAGCCTTCGAGTCTTAGCCCAGATGTTACTTTCCCAGGCAGGCTTCCCTGAACCCCCTTCCACCCAGGCCAGGTCAGCTTCCCTCTCCTGTATTCCCATAGTGGCCTGTGCTCCCAGTGCAGGCCATTTTCATTGTCCATCTGGCTGTGGGCTGCTTAAGGTTGGGGGCTGGAGCTTGCTCATCCCTGTAGCCTGCCACCCATCACCATACATATTTGTTGAGCATAGACAATCTACACTGGGCTAAAGCCTGAGTGATTTTTTCAGGCTTCCCTGTTTCTATCCCAAGCTCTGGTTTCTGTGGTGAGAACACCAAGGTGATGCCTTTTGGGATACCGGGAAGCACAGGCTGTCTGCTCTGGCAGCCTCTGTACTGGCAGCCTGGAGTCCTCTGCTCTCATCATGGGGATGATCTGTCAACCAAAGATCTTGGGAGTTTTAAATACTCCAGCAACTTTGGACTAGAAAGCCTCTCTAGACAGCAGTTCCGGGAGGGGTGATTGAGATAAGCAGGGCTTCTCCAGCTGAGACAAGGGCTGGCTTCTTCAGTTTTGAAAGGTTCTGCGCTTGGCTTACTGTTCTTTTTTTTTTTTTTTTTTTTGAGACAAAGTCTTCCTTTGTGGTTTAGGCTGGCCTTGAATTCACTAGCCCAGACTGACCTTGACTTCACAGTGATCCTCCTGCCTCAGTCTCCCAAGAGCCGGGATCACAGTTGTGCACTACTACACCTGGCCTGGCTTACTGTTCTGTCACTGTTGGTTTTGTTTGTTTTCTTCCCCAGAACTGGAGATCATATACCACACATGCTAGGCAAGGACCCTACCACTGAGCTACACTCCCAGCCCCTGTCACTGTCCTAGACAAAGAAAACCTTGATAATTTTTTTTAATAATTTTTTTTAACAAAAGCACCACATTGGGCACCAAGCCCCCTAAATTATGTAGCCTAGGAGCTGGCTACCAGGGGCTCTGAGAACTCCAGTCTCAACTCTGGACAAAACGCAGCCTTCATGTTAAAGTAGAAATATAAACACACCAACTCAAGTAGAAAAGATTTTGAATTTTCCCAACACAAACGATAAGTATTTGATGTGAGGGATATATTGATTACCTGATCTAATTATTACATACTATGTACAGGTACTGAAGTATGACACACTACTCCATAAGTGTGTACAACTATTTTGTCAATTAAAAATATGTTTTTAAACCCAGGCATGGTGGTACATGCTTATCAGCACCAGGCAACACTCTAACCACCAAGTTAAATCCCCAGCCCCGGTTGCCATCTGTTTCAACATCCCTGTTCTCTGCCACTACAGTGAGTGCTTGTGAGAGGTCCTGGCAGTTTGCAAGGAGAGGCTTCGGCTGCTCAGGACCCTACTCTGAGTCTAGACCACATTAAGGCAGTCTCCAGAGCATGTATCCAGGAAAGCTTCCGCCCCAAAGTGTGCTTCCCACAGGGAGTGGCCCTGTGGCCATTGTGGGCCAGATGAGAAGCTGTTTAGGCCAAGAATAGATGAGAAGTATTGGATGTCTCCTTGGTCTTCCTGGCTCTCTGTCTGAAGTGGTGTCATGTCCCTCCATTTTCCACTTGGCTAGGCCTAATAGCTATTGAGGCCTGTTCTAGAGCCTCAAGAAGTGGTATATGGGACAGCTGCTTTGTCTTTAGGAAGCACACACAGCAGCGAGGGAGGGAGACACATAAACCTGTGATGCTCTGTTTTCTATTTCAAGCAGAAGAGCCAAGAGCCAGGATGTTTATACCCATATGAGCCGAGTCTGCAGAATTAAATTTCAGACTTCTCCAAAAAAGAAGACAGGGTGACAGCTGGCAGCTTCCTGAAAGTCTGAGATGAGAGGAAATTTGACCGAGAGAAAGATGAGGAGGACACCCAACTGAGACTGGGTCTCAGCTGGGGGGTTCCTAGGACACCCAGAAGTCTCAGCCCTCACTGGAAAGAACTTTGGAACAGCTTTATTAGGGTATAACTTACAGACTCTGAGATTCATTTGTTTAAAATATATAATTCAATGGTTTTTAGTGAATTGACAATTCTACACCACCACCACAGTTCAGGTGTTCCATTTTTGTTGGTTGGTACTGGGAATTAAACCCGAGACCATCACACTGAACTACATCTCCAGCCCTGTTTTATTTTTTGAGACAGGGTCTCAGTGAGTCACTAAGTTGCCCAGGCTGGCCTCAAACTCATGATTCTTCTACCTCAGCCTCCCGAGTGCTAGGATCACAGTCATGTGCCATCACACTCAGTTTTATAGCTTGTTTCTCTCACTTTGTGTTGGTATTCATCCATGTTGGAGCATGTATCCATGGGTTTTATTACAGAATAATATTCCACTGTACAAATATACCCTATTTTGTTTATCTTTACCAAATGATAGATGTTCAAGTTATTTCCGCTTTTTTTTGTGTGTGTGTGCTGGGGATCAAACTCAGGGCCTTGAGCTTGCAAGGCAAGCACTCTAACCACTGAGCTAAATCCCCAGCCCCCCACTTTTTTTCAGTATTGGGGATCAAACCCAGGGCACTCCTATACCACTGTGTAACATCCCCAGCTCTTTTTATTTTTATTTTTTAAATTTTGAGACAGGATCTCACTAAATTGTTCAGGCAGGACTTGAATTTGCAGTCCTCCTGCCTCACTGGTGATGGGATTACAGCTCTATGCCAACATGCCCAGCTTTCACTTTTTGATCCTTATGATTAATGCTGTTCTGAAATGTCTTTCTTCCTTTTCCCCTTTTTTTTTTTTTTTTGCTCTGAAACGTCATGTACAAATGTTTGTGTGAGGAGACATTTTCCTTTTTGTTGGGTGGATGCTTAGGAATGGAATTGTTATATAATACGGAGTGAGTGCATGTGTGTTTTACCAGGGATTGAACCTAGGGCCTCATACATGCTAGGCAGGTGCTCTTCCATTGACCTACACCCTCAGCCCTTTTTATTTTTATTTATTGTTTTTTTGAGATAGAGTAGTTCAGGCTAGCCTTGAACTTTCAGTGATCCTCCTGCCTCAGCCTCTCGAGTGCTGAGATACAGGAGTGTGCGCCACCACACCTGGCTCAGCCCTTTTTATTTTTATGTTTTGAGACAAGATCTCTCTGAATTGCCCAGGTTGGCCTCAAAATTATGATCTTCCTATCTCAGCCTCATGAGTATCTTAGATTGCAGGTAGGGACTCCCACCCCTGGACTTTTCAAGATGCTGTCAATTTACAGTTCTATCAACAGTGTGACGGTTCTAATTTCTCTATGTTCCTAATACTTGTTATTGTCAGTCTTTTTTATTATATTATTATGTAGAGCTTTTTGAAAACACCCAATTACCCAGACATGGTGACCCAAGCCTGTAATCTTAGCATCTGGGAGGCTGAGACAGGAGGGTTACAAATTCGAGGCCAGCCTGGACTACGTGGTGAGAACCTGTCTCAGAAAACAAAAAAAGCTAGACATGATGGCACAAACCTGTAATCCCAACACTCAGGAAATTGAAGCAGGAAAATCATTGTGAGTTCAAGGCCAGCCTGGACCACATAGGGAGACCCTGTCTCAGAACAAAAACAAAAAACCATTGCTACAGCCTGTTATAGTGCATGATGCAATCTTACCACTCCGGAGGCTGAGGCAGGAGGATTGCTATGAGCTCAAGGCCAGCCTGAACTACACAGCGAGACCCTCTCCCAAAAACAAAACCAACCAACCAAACAAAAACGCAAAAAGTTCCTGCTGTGAAGAAGGGTTGGAGACTGGAGATATAACCTCGGGTCTGAAGTTTTCTACAGGGCACTGAGAGAGAGGGGGAGAGAGAGAGAGAGACACAGAGAGAGAGCGCTGGCCAGCAGCCTCTCCCACACCAAGAAACACATGAGTTTCAGAGACAAAGCATTCCCAAGAAGGCATATATATGGCCCCAAGCAGGCAAGCATGTTGGAAGGGGAAGTGAAGGAGCTTGGGAATGAGTTGGGTCCAGAAGTCCTGGGTTCTGCACAGCCAGCTGAGATCCCAAGGAGGCACCTCCCATGACCTCAGGGACTGCTCAGCTCTCTAAGAGCTTAGCAAAGTATGACATTCCTGGCTGCAGACCAACTCCAGATAACCCCAGATAAATGCAGGGGGATGGATGGTGCCAGCAGGGAACAGAGAGACCTTAAAGGCTCAGCAGGAAATTAGGCCAGGGCCACAGGACCTACCACAAAATCTCCTCCTCTGACTTGCCTCCTGCGTGTGAGAATAACTACCCATTCTTGAATTCATCAGATATTTATGAACTACTTTGCAAGTGCCAGACTATGGAGGACCCTGGGCAGGCTCTTGCCCCCATCCCTGTGGAGTCTACTGGAAGCCTACAGTTTAGTGGACGACACGGGCAATGAAAAAAAACTAAGCAAACAAGCTGGTCATGTTGGCACATACTTGTGATCCCTGTATTCTGGGAGGCTGAGGCAGGAGGATTCCAAGTTCAAAACCAGCCTGGGCAGTTTAGAGATTTAGTGAGACTTCCTGAAATTAAAAAATAAGAGCGCTGGGGATATAGCTCACTGTGAAGGCCCTGGGTTCAATCCGCAGTAAAACAAAGGAAGAAAGAAGGAAAAAAGGAAGAGGGAAGGGAAAGGAAAAGAAAAGAACAAGTAATCATGGGAAGGGAGCCTCTCACTGGGCATGACTTTGGAGCACAGATCTGAATCAGTGAAGGAAACTAATTTTGCAAGAGTCTGTGTGTGAACAGCAGCTGGTAGAAGGAAGGGTTAACGGGAAGCTTGAGGCTGATCAGTCTTGGTGCATCCTAAACACTAGTAGAAGATGGAGTCACAGAGGGAAGTAGGCAGGAACTAGACCACTGGAGAGTATTTGAGGGTCACAGTCAGAATCCAGGCTTCATTTTGTGTGCAATGGGGACTCGATAGAAAGTTTGGAAAAGGTAGACAAATGTTATGGCTTCTACTTAAAAGATCGAAATAAATAATAAAAGAAAAAAAATCAAAAGATCACCTTGGTTAAATTGGTCATGGTGGCATCTGCCTGTGATTTGCTAGCCTGAACTACATAGCAAGACCCTCTCTCAAAACAAAAAAACCAATCACCTTTGTTGATTCAGAGAGCCCAGATCTGTAGGGAAAGCGATGAGGCAGGGAGAGGAGGCAAATTACCCAGGTAAAATACGAAAATGGCTTGGACTACTGTTGATGCTGAGAGAGACAGGTGAACAGATTCAGAACGTCTCTTGGAGTTAAGAGACACTGGGATTTGCTGGCATGCGGTATGAGGATAAAAGACAGTGTGGACATTTGACTTGAACACTGGGAAAAGGATGGTGCCATGACCCGGCACAGAGAAGATTAAGGAGCAGAATTCGGTACTGGCCGGGAGGGGTTGCTAAACGTGGATGTAGATCCAAGAGCGGAAGACCGGAGGAGGGCAGAGGGCTGCGATGTCCTCACGACTCCTGGCTGCAGGCTGACAATCCTTGCTAGACCGAAGCTGGTGTTAAACTGCGACTCCGGAGACTGAATATTAAGGCTTCTTGGAAACGTTCGAGAGTTGGAGTATGTCGGCTCCTTCTTGTAACTTTAGGAAGGCCCTGCAAAAAGGAAACAAGTCGAGGCTGAAGATGTAGCCCATTATTATTATCAGAAGAAAAAGTCCCTACCTCTTGTTGCCCCGTCCCTTCAGTTACCTTGAAATGTTATTACTGGCCTATGAAACACAGACGCCTAGAAAGCGCTGCTATGGATACCTAACGATTTGAGCGAAACGAAGCTTACACAGTCACAAAACTCAGAGGACCCCAGAGAGAGAGAGGCCCCGCGAATCAGTGTCCACAAGCAGAACCAAGCGGCCTGGAAACCGGAAAGATGGGTATAACACAAGAAAAAGGAGAAGGACGCCAGAGGAGAAGAGTGGGCTGCTCAAGGTCAACACCCAAGCCAAGACGGAGAGGACCAGGTGTAGGGGCACACATAACTCTGGGCCTTGGGGGAAGCAGCACCTTGCAGGAAACCTTAGAATCTTTGAGTTTCAAACCTTTCAGAAAGACTTTCAGGGACCAGATAGCTGGCTCTTACCCCAGAAAAAGAGAACTGATCTTCAAGGAGGAAACGGAAAAGAAAAGGAGAACGCAAAAGACCAGGTCACCATGGTATAGAAGCCACAGAAAATCAGTTAACAGTTCTGCCCAGCCTGAACTCAAAAAGCCCCAGTCCTGCATTTCCCTTTTCTCTATTTGGTAACTATCCAGGCCCCATCGGGAAAGTTCTGTGCAGCTGCATTCTGAAAAAAGAGATGTAATCAAGGTCTTTCGGGTCTGACATATGACCTCTTCCCCCGCCCCTTCCCGCCTTCCAACCGGGTCCCCTATCACATGTTGCCAGGCACACCCACAATGACCAGCACAGGCACACGAGCTGCGGTGCTCATGGCTCAGGCAGAGGAGAAGAGGGGGGTTATTTCCTGAGGGACAGCTTGGGTAGGCATCGGGGACGGTCATGGTCAGGAGGGGAGACGGACTGATGCAGCTTCTCCAAGCCAGGCAGGGATCCAAAGAAAGCACAGATGGAGGCAGGGAAAGGAGGGAGCAGGAGGACACATGCTGACATCTTGGGCAGAAAGCCAGCTTGGCATCCTGTGGCCAGTTACTTACTTGGACCAGATGCTTCCTCTTACTGTACCTCACTTTCCCAATATGCAAAACAGGGGCAGTAATAGCTATCTCAAGAGATTGTGGAGACCATGGGCTCTGGAGGCAGACCGACTTGACCTAATTATTTAACTTCTCTAGCCTCAGTTTCTTCATCTGTAAATGGGGGTGATGAGGCTTAAAGAATTAATTTAAGTGAACTTTGACGGTGATACTTATCTTACAGGATGTTAGGAAGCTTAAGTGAATTTTGTTTCTTAAAGGACTAGGTAATACTAATTGCCAGTCATTTATTGAGCTCTTTGGTATACCACATACTTGCTTTGGCCCTCTATGTACTTAATCACATTAAATCCTTCCTGCCACCCAAGGAGGTAGGCAGCTACTAGATTGTAGGTGGAAAGTGAAGCACAGATACAGATTTACTTTTTTATTTTTCCTAGAATAGGGATTGGTAAACTGTGGCCCATGTGCTAAATCCAGGGAGCGGCCTATTTTGTTGTTGTTTACATCTACTTTCATGCTACAGTGGTGGAGTTGAGCAAAGCCTGAAGTATGTACTCTCTGGCCCTTTTCTGGAAAGGCTGAGTCTGCTGTGGGAAAAGGCAGAAGCAGGATTTGATCTGGATCTGCATTTAAAGAACTTAACTCCCTTATTCTCCTGTTCTGTGCAATATCACTGTACTAGCAGCACACTAGAGGCAGGAAAAGCATTTCGCGTCCTTTGCACGTTGGGAAGCCTCATCTTTGTTCTTCACAGTGAGGAGTGTAAGCAGAAGGAAGCATTTAAGCCGAGAGTGAATGACAAGGAGCCTGCCTGGGGAAGATCAGGTGGGAAGCAATCCTCTTGTTTAGGATCAGGAGGGAGCAGCAAAGGCAAAGCCCCCCCCCTCATCGAGAGAAACTCACAGGTTCAAGGACAGAGAGGCCAGCATGGCTGGGGTGGAATGCAGCCTAGATGACCCAGGCCAGCTAACCTGGGTCTGGGGTCTCCAGCCCTCCTGGTTTTCCTGGTGATATAGAAATAAACCCCCAACCTGCTAGGTGTCAGATGTGCCAAGGTCTCATCCCCTGAAATCAAAGAATGAATTTCAAAGAACAAAGGAGGTTAAGAGTAGGAAAGGGATTTAGCTCAGTGGTTAGAGTGCTTGCCTAGCAAGCATGAGGCCCTGAGTTCAATTCCTGACACACACACAAAAAAAAAATAGTAGGAAAGATTTATTGAGAGAGAGCTCCTGAGAGACAGAAGTGATCCTGGAAGTGGGTTGCCACCGAGGCCCTTTGTCAGGGGTAATTTATACAGCAAAGTCACATTGTGGGTACAACGTAGATCAAAGTATAATCAATCTATAGGACTTCAGGTATAGTTGCTTAGCTAATATTGGTCCAATAGGGAAGTGGGTCAGGTAGCAAGGGTAGTGGAAAGAACAACAGTGTTTTGGGGAAGAAATGGGTCTAGATGCTCTGGTCACTCACCTGGGCGACTGATGCCTACCTGGACTTCCTGAACCAGGTGGTGCTAATTAGAGTATAATTCCAAGTTCCTGCTTATGCCTTAGGGAGGCATGTAGGTCTGGCCATTGAATCTTTTTTTTTTTTTTTTTTTTTTTTTTGGTGCGGGGGATTGAACTCTGAGCCTTGTACTTGCAAGGCAAGCACTCTAACCATTGAGCTAAATCCTCAGCCCTGGCCATTGCATCTTTATCTTGAAGTTTGGTCTGCTTTAGATGCGCTTCCAGCCACAATTCTGATGTCTAGTTTTTCTGCTGACTCCCGTGAGAGCATGGCTCCTCTCTGATTGTACATTAATTTCTATCTAACTTAGCTCCCTATAATACTGGGACTGACTGGGTTCCCAGAAATAGCTTTTATTTGTTTGTTTTTGTTTTTTTGTTTTTGAGACAGGGTCTCGCATCATAGTTTAGTCTAGCCTTGAACTCGCTATGCAACCCAGGCTGGCCTCAAACTTGCAGTGATCCTCCCGCCTCAGCCTCCCAAGGGCTGGGATTACAGGCGTGCACCACCACGCCTGGCTCCAGGAACAGTTTCAAAACCAGGAAGGTCCTGGGTAAATCAGGTTGACTTGTTCATCCTAGCTAGATGAGTGCTTTGATGCTAAGTACATGCTGGGTGGACATCATTGTTCTTTCCCCTTTTCTCTTTTATCCATTTGACCACAAAAATGTAGCTAGCACCTACTCTGTGCCCTTGCACAGGTGCTTGGGACCTTGTAGGCTATAGATGGAGCCCCCAGGTACTGTGCAGAGGACCTAGCTCCAAGGCTTCACCAAACAATCCACAGCCCCAAGGAAAGGAGTGACGCAGTCACTTGTCTGGTGTCATCTTGGGCTGACAGCACTTGGTAGGGCTTGCTTTCCCAAGTGGGAAAACTCTGAGCCCCAAGGTCCCAGGTAGGTTGGGGGACCCAGTAACAAAGCCAGATAAGGAGAGGTGTTAAGATGACTGTGGATAAAAGGAAAGGGGAAACTATGCCTCGGGAATTGATTTCTCACAATAAAGGCCTGGGAGGTAATTCCTATCATGCACATTATGATGGGTGAGGAAACAGGCTCAGTGGTCCAAGCGAAGTGACTTGCCCAGGATCTTGCAGGGAGGGATGCATAATTACCATCTGACGTTTGTGGCTGGGCAGGCTGGCTCATGCACTTCCCTCCCTTTTGTGGGTCTTGAGTCCCCCTCTTGTCTGGACAGCCGGGTTGTCACGGAGTTCTGTACAGCTCTCCCCACCCTCCCGGCTTCCAGCGTTCCGCCCTCCGTCCCCTCCCAGCCCCCGGGTAGGAGGGGATAGAGGGATCGAGGAGGGGGGTCAGGGAGGCCCTGCTTTATAAAGGCTGCTGGAAGAGCGCTACCCGCCAGAGCCAGCCGCCGGGATCCCCTACGCTGCCCGCCGCCCCACGTGACCGCGCCACCCCCCAGCTCCACCGCTGAGTGAGTTGGGGTGAGTCCTCATCCCACTCCCAGACCCTCGCTAAGCCGCCAACTTGGGGTAGGGAGGAGGCCGTTGAGATGGGGAGCACCCAGGAGAATCCCTAATGGGAGGGATTTGGGACAGAGGGTAGCCAGGAGCCCACGGTCCCAGCAGCAATGGGGCGGGCGCGGGGCCTGGGAAACCGCAAACCCTTCCCCAGGAATGCGCGTGTGGTCGTTGCCATGGCAATGTACAAGCCAGTGCCCGCCCGCCTCTAAAGGAAAGGGGAGGTTGTTGGGGGATGGGAGATGATCCCCCTGAGGTCCAAACTTGTCACGCGGCCGTTGCACGAGGAAACCGAAGATGTCCCTTCCCCCCGTGCACCAAATCCTCTGGGAGGCAGAGCTCAAGTCGGATCGTTTCTCTGAGCCTCAGTTTCTCCATCTGCCAAATGGAGGCAATACTATCGGCTCCAGGTTCTCCAGAGTTACACGGACGGTAACAGTCCGGGCTAGCCCTCCCTTCCTGTGAGACGTCCCAGGAGTGGGTTTTAGCAGATGACCCCTGCGACCCCCCCCCCACCCACAGGCCCGCTCGCCATGGCCTTCTTCGGGGCCCTCTTCCTAGCGTTGCTGGCCGGCGCTCACGCGGAGATCCCGGGGTGCAAGATCCGCATCACCTCTAAGGCGCTGGAGCTAGGTAAGGCGCGGGTGCAGGCCGAAGGGGGTGGGGCGTGTTCCTTCTGTAGGAGCGCGGGAGCTGATCTTGCTCGCTGCCTCAGTGAAGCAGGAGGGGCTGCGGTTTTTGGAGCAAGAGCTGGAGAACATCACTATTCCGGACCTGCGGGGCAAAGAGGGCCACTTCCACTATAACATCTCTGAGTAAGTGGGCGGTCTGGGGGCGGGGCTTTGGGACGGGGCGGGGCCTCGAAGTTGTATTTCATAGGCGCTATGGGGGGCGGGGCTGACATAACACGTGACCTCAGCAGGCCTGGCGGTTCCAGCCGAATGGGGACGTGACCAGATCGCTGGGGGAGGATTTAAGAAACGGGATGGGGCTAAAAGATAAAAGACCAAGGCCGCCAATGTAGCCGGGACCAGGCAGATGGGCGTGGCATGGAAGACGTAGGTGGGACCAGGAAGAACCATTGCAGGACCAATGAAACTGAAGCATGGCCAAAAAGCCCCAGAACGGAGGGGCTTGAGGAACTTGCGAATGGATGACCTTGGAGTCCAGGGCATGGGTTGGAGCTAATGGGAGGGACTACAAGTGTGACCTGTAGTTTGGGATGGGAGGGATAGGGGAACTAGGGTAAGGAGCGGACCTCAAGTAAGAAGCAAAGCTAAAGGACCCCGTGGAGCAAACTCAGGATGTGGGTAAGAAGGGGGAGCAACCAACAAGACTACCAAAATCCTGTGTGCACGCTGGTGGTGCCTGCCTGTAGTCCCAGCTACTGGGTGGCTAGGGCGGAAGGATACCTTGAGCTCACTGAGTTGGTGATCAGCCCAAGCAACACAGCAAAGGCCTCATCTCAAAAATAGATAAATAGGGGCTGGGGATTTAGCTCAGTGGTTAGAGTGCTTGGCCTGTAAGTACAAGGCCCTGAGTTTGATCCCTGGCACCAAAAAAACAAAACAAAAAAACCAAAAAAAGAAACAAGAGAGAAATAAAAATAATAATGAGAGGGGAGAGAGAATGTGAAACTCACTTTTTAACACTTGGGCCACGAGTAGCTAATCTCTGAGCCACTCAAGTCCAAATTGGGTGCTTGATTGGGCATGCCCAGATTTTGGGAAGCTGAGGCAGGAGGATTGCTGTTGAATTCGAAGTGAGCCCAGGCTAAAAGGTGAGTTTAAGACCAGGCTGAACTGCATAACGAGACCCTGTCTCAAAAAACAAATCAAAGTCCCCCCAAACAAATTGGGTGCTTCAGGGGCAAGGGAGTAACTCATTCCACCCACCTGCTTCTTTGGGCCTGCACTGGCAGAGGAGGGAATGAATTTCCTGTAGTTAGATGGGGTCCCCTCCTCTTGGCCCTGGATCTGACTTGGGCCTCCCGCAGGGTGAAGGTTACCGAGCTGCAGCTGAGATCCTCAGATCTCCATTTCCAGCCCAACCGGGAGCTGATTCTGCAAATCACCAACGCTTCCTTGGGGCTGCGCTTCCGGAGACAGCTTCTCTACTGGTTCTTGTGAGGGTCTGCGCTACCAGAGAGAGGAGGGTGGTTGGGAGAACTGGGGTGCAGTGCGGTTGTGGGCAGCCCCTTAGTTTTCTGAGTTCCATCCATTCATCAGGAGCAGTCATGTACTTCATAAAGGTTGATAGGAGGCGTTGGTAGGATGTCTGCTAAACCGTGAAGATGTGAAGTCTTTTTTTTTTTTTTTTTCCAGTGCAGGGGATCGAACTCAGGGACTTGTGCTTGCGAGGAAGTGAAGTCTTACTAAGAGATGTCATGATGTAGAGGAACGGGGAAAGGAGGGGAAGGCTCAAGCTCACTAATTGGGTGAACATTAATCCCCTTTGGCAGCTATGATGGGGGCTACATCAATGCTTCGGCGGAGGGGGTGTCCATCCGCACAGGTCTGCAGCTCTCCCAGGATTCCACCGGCAGGATGAAAGTGTCCAACGTCTCCTGCCAGGCCTCTGTCTCCAGAATGCATGTGGCCTTCGGGGGAACCTTCAAGTAAGTCCCAGCCCCAGTGCAGCCCCTTTAAGACCTGCAGCTCAAAACTTGGGGGTCAGACTAACTGGGTCCACGTCTCAGCTCCAGCACTTCCTGACTGTGTGAACTTGGGCAAGTCGCTGAAGCTCAAGGCCTCGATTTCCTTGTTGGTATAATGGGGATAATAATAGAACTATTTTATAAGATCATCGTGATCACAGTGCTCTTTCGTGTTGACAGTATAGGGTCTGGCATACGACAGGTGCCTATCTAACTTCAGCTCAGTCATGTGAGAGTAATTGCGAGGCTTCATGCCCACAGTTGAACCTGTACTGGTAACTCAGTAGTTGGTAGCTTTTTTTATTTTATTTTTTTAATTTTTGGAGGTGCTGGGGATTCCAACTGAGCTTCATCCCAATCCCTTTGAGACAGGGCTTAACTAACTCATTAAGTTCCCCAGGCTGGACTCGAATTTGGAGACCTCCTACCCCAGCTTCTTAGTATACGTGCTGCCAAAGCGAGCGCGTGCCCCAGCCTCTTAGAGCGCTGGGATTATAGGCATGTGCAGTGGCTCTTAATAATACCAAAAATAATACCTTAGTTCCAGGTTCTAAACTGACGAGGGGACTTTGGTGCACTGGTTCTGGGACAGGGTGGGGAAAAGATAGTGGATTAATCACCTGGTGTTGGTAGAATGTCAGGTTTTTATGTATTCAGCAAAGTGAGTGCCAGACCGTGAGGATTCAGAAAGCAGCTCAGAGCCCAGCTGGAGGGACTAAACAGCTGTCATCTCAGGACTCGGGAGAAGGACAAGAAAGTACTCTGAGTGCTCAGGGGAGGATGACCTGGGAAGGCTGCCTGAAGAGCAAGGATCTGAGCACAGCCAGGAGGAAACAGGACAGGGGCACTGAGGGTGGAAGGGAAGGCATCAGAAGTGTCCGGATGTGGGGGTGCTCTGAGCAGCTTGAGGAACTGTGGTGGGTCCGTGTGGATCACGGGGGCAGCAGGCAGGTGAGGTGGTCTTGAGAATCAAGCTGGAGAGGGGTTTGGGACCTGGACATAGGAAGATGTCACAGAGTAGCTAGTAGCTCAGGCTGCAGCTGAGCAGTCCCTGTTACGACCGGGTCCCTGGTCATCACTGTTTCTCCTGGACCTGGACTGGGGCTGGGGCTGGGCTCACCCCTCTTCTCTTCTCCTCTCCTTGCAGGAAGGTGTATGATTTTCTGTCCACATTCATCATCTCTGGGATGCGTTTCCTACTGAACCAGCAGGTGTGGGCAGTGGCAGGGCCGGGCCATGGGGTGGCAGGCCCTGGCTCTGAGAAGGCCCTGACTCTGGCTCTTGCCGCCTAGATTTGCCCGGTGCTGCACCACTCAGGGATGGTCTTGCTCAATGCCCTCCTGGATACTGTGCCCGGTGAGTTGGTACAGTTGGGCCCAGAAGCCCTGGGCCCAGCCTGCAGTTGGTGGGGCTAAGGAGGGGCTGGGTGAGCATCCGTCATGCAGCAGTTCAGTGTAGGCCCCTCCAAGCCCAGCTGCAGAACAGTCCTGGGTGCAGTCCTGTTGTTGACTTCCGTGTGACCACAGGTAAGTACTGCACTCACTTCTCTCAGGGCTTGTCTCCTCTCTTGGCAGTGCCTCCCCCTAGGATTGACAGGGTCCTCATTGCTGATTATTCGGGCCCCATTTGTTTTCATCATCTAGCGAGTACTAGGTGCTCAATTAACATGAATTCCTTGTTCCTACGCCATGGTCTCTGTCTGCTGTGGGACAGAGATCTTATCCCATCATGCCCAGCACAGGCCATGGGAAAGGAAGGATGAGGCAAGGAAAACCAAGAAAGGGAAGAATTCCTCTGCCATCTTATTTAGTGATTTGATGAAACCCCCATATCCCTGGCACCAAAAAAAAAAAAAAAAGAAGAAACCTCTGTAGTAGTAACAATAGGAGTAATAGAAATAATCATAGCCAGGCACAGGCCTGTAATCCCAGCACTCTGGGACGCTGAGGCAGAAGAATCGCAACTTTGAGCCCAGCCTGGCTATGGACAATTTAGCAAGACCCTGACCCAAAATCAAAAAGGTTGAAGATGTAAGCTTAGTGTGTAGGTTCAATCCTCAGCACTGGAAAAAAAAAAAAAGAGAGAGAGAAAAAGAAAAAGCTAACATTACCCAACACTTCAGGCACTAAGTGGTTTCCACATAAAACAAATTCTATCTTCATAGCAACTCTAAGAGGGGAGTATCACTGTGTTGTGGGTGAGAGGCCCGGAGAGGTTAAGCACCTGTGGGAGCATCACACAGCTTCGAGTGACCTGAGCCCCTCCCTGCAGTGCGCAGTTCTGTGGATGAGCTGGTCGGCATCGACTACTCCCTCCTGCAGGATCCTGTGGTCTCCACTGACAGTCTGGACATGGAATTCCGGGTGAGTTGCCTGGGCTGGTTTGTGTATAACCTCCGCCCTCTAGTCAGACTCCTTCTTCCTCTAAATTGCTGGTTTTATCTTCAGCTCTGATGAAGCCACTCTTGTTCCTGAGAGTGCTACAGGCTCCCTGTTGCTGCAAAATTAGGTTCAACTTCCTGCCTCTAGGGTTTTGTCCCCGCCCCACGCTGGGAACTGAACCCAGAGCTTTTGTATTGAGCTATATCTCTATATCTCTAGCCTTTTTTTTTTTTTTTTGTGCCAGGGATCGAACTCGGGGCCTCGTGCTTGCAAGGCAAGCACTCTAACCACTGAGCTAAATCCCCGGCCCCTCTTATTTTTTTAGACAGAGTCTCACCGAGTTGCTCAGGCTGGGCTTGAACTTGGAATTCAGCCCCTTTATGAGCTGATTTGCATAGAGGAGCTGAAGATACCTGGCACACAACCACGATGCATGTGTCCTAACAGCGTCAGGGCCATCTAGCTTTCAAGGCCCCCTCCCTGTCCTCCCCTCACTAGGCCAGTGGGTTTGTTCCCTGCGGCACGCCAGCTGCCCTCCTTGCAATGCCCTTTGAGAGATGTTCCCGTGAGTGTGCCCAGAACTAGCCCAGGGCAAGGAGACGGCTGGTGTCAGTCTGGATGCTGGCTACTCTGCCTTGACCTTGACCTCCATCGCAGGGGGCATTCTTCCCCCTGGCTGAGGGGAACCGGAGCTTCCTCAACCAGGCAGCGGAGCCCCAGCTACAGGAGGAGGAGAGGATGGTGTATGTGGCCTTCTCTGAGTTCTTCTTTGACTCTGCCCTGGAGAGCTACTTCCGGACGGGAGCCTTGCGACTAGCCCTGGAGAAGGTATGCCACAGTCTGTCCGTAGGATGGGTAAGGGGACTGATAATTGAGTCCCCAGTGACCCTGTCTCATTCGCCACTCCCCCGTTCAGGTGCCAAAGGATCTGGACGTGCTGCTAAGGGCCACCTACTTTGGGAGCATTGTCCTCCTGGTGAGCACTGGTGGGATGCAGAGGCGTGGCTGGGGTTTGGGGGCAGCCCCTACACACCAGGGAGGAAGCCCCCAGGCAGAGGCCTAGAGGAGACGAGTCCCCACCCCTTCCTGTGGCCAAGTCCCTCCCCTTGCCAAGCCTGTTTCCCAGTCTGTGATGAGATGCTGCCTCCTGTCCTGGCAGAGGCTGGGAGCTATGCTGAGGCTGGGAGAGAACCCAAGTCTTGCAAGTATAGGGTCCTTAATGAAAGAGACACTGTAGGTATTAAAGGACCTGTTCTCAGTTCAGTTTTGTAAATGCTAAGTGCCGGGATTTGAACCTGGTTTGGAACCTACCTCCAGGTTGCCCAGTGCTCCTCTACATTATACAGCTTCATAAGGTTGTCATGGGGATTAAATAAATTAAACATGTAAAATAATTAGAACAGTACCTGATATACAGCAAGTATGCAATAAACTCCAGCTTCTATTATTGCTGTCATCAAGGTCCTCATTATCACTACCATCAAACTTAAGGCCAAACAGTTAAGAACACAATTCTGCTCAACTTTTGCTGCTACTGCAGACTAACTATGTAACAAGTAGACAAGTTGGAAATGGAGTGTCTCCATTTCTCTGTCTCCAAAATGGAGATGAATTGCCTGGTTCACGTGGTTTTTGTGAGGGTTGAGTTAACACACATGCAGTGCTGAGAATCATGTTTGGCGATGAGTAAGCCCTGGAATTTAATAGGAGTCCTACATATCTGGTAGAAGTAGTGCAGAAGCTCAGGGAAGAGGTAACAGGGCTGAGATATTAGTGCACAAGGGCTATTTCTGGGTCCGGTTGGGAATGGACCCTGAATATTAAAGAGAAAGTATTAGGAAAGCAGAAGCTGGGCATGGTGGCGCACGCCTGCAATCCCAGCACTTGGGAAGCTGAGGCAGGAGGATTGCCACAAGTTTTAGGCCAGCCTGGGCTACATAGTGAGTTCAAGGCCAGCCTGAACCACATAGGAGACCCTGTTTTGTGTGTGTGTGTGTGTGTGTGTGTTTGGGTGGGTGCTGGGATCAAACTCAGGGCCTTTTGTTTGCAAGGCAAGTGCTCTACCACTGAGCTAAATCCCCAACCCTGCGACCCTGTCTTAAAAATCTAGGAGAAAGCATCAGGAAAGCAGAGAAGGAAGGAGACATTCTTTTGTGTAGCCCAAAGGACAGAGGCTAGACACAGACCAGGTTTAGAACCATGCAAGTCTTACTACTTGCGGTCCCCTTGGCTCCCAGAGGGCTGAAGCTGTTACTTTCTTCTGGGAGGTTCTCCAGGGAGCAGATGGGGACGTGACCTGCCCTCTTTGCTCTGCCCCTAGACCCCTGCAGAGATCGACTCCCCGCTGAAGCTGGAGCTTCGGGCTACGGCCCCGCCGCGCTGCACTATCAAACCCTCTGGCACCACCGTTTCCGTCACTGCCAGTGTCACCATTTCTCTGGTCCCACACAACCTGCCGGAGGTCCAGCTGTCCAGCTTGATCATGGTGCAGGCCCCAGGCTGGGAGCCGCCGGGGATCAGGGAGAAGGGGGCTGTGGACATTGCGCGTCCATAACGCACCCCCCCACTTGATCGCAGGAGGCGCGGTTTAGTGCCAAGATGGCGCTCCGGGGCAAGGCACTGCGCACGCAGCTGGAGCTGCGCAGGTATGCAGATGTGAGGGCCCAGGCAGGCGCCCCGCATCTCTGTGCCTTAGTGCCTTCAGGATAATCACACCTGCCCAACACAACAGTGGAGCTAAAATTGAGCCTTTACCTGTAAGACACTGGCAAGCTGGGGACTGTCTTTGTTAATGCAGACACAAGTTTTTTGTTGTTGTTCAATTTTTTTTGGCAGTACTGGGAATTGAATGCAGGGCCTTCCCCCAGAGCTAGATCCCCAGCCCTTTTGTACTTTGAGACAGGGTCTTGTTAAGGCCAACTTGGAATACTCTTGCCTCAGCCTGCCCCAAGTGCTCAGCTTACTGGCATACACCATGCCCAGATAAAAGTACATTCTAAAAGTAACTCCTCCGCAGTCTCTAACAACCCCAGAGGCAGGTAGACTCCTTCAGCAGGGAAGTTGACATGAGCATCGTCACACAAGCAAACAGGTTGAGAATATGAGTTAGAAACCTCAGATAAATGTAGCTTCGTGACTCTGAAGCAAGTTATTTTATCCTCTTGAATTCACTTTTTTTCTCCCCATGAAACACAGATAAGACTATCACTTTCTGGACTTGGGGATTTAGCTCGGTGGTAGAGCACTTGCCTGACAAGCGCAAGGACCTGAGTTTGATTCCCAGAACCCCCCCCGCCCCCCGCAAATTCACTTACATTTTAGGACTGTGCTCTCCCGTATGTAGCCATTAGCCATGTGCAGCTACAGTATTTGCACTTAAATTATGTATAATTAAATTGTTCTTCAGTTGCACTAAGCTGCATTTTGTTAGCCATATATGGCTACTGGCTACCATGGTGGACAGTGGAGATACAGAATATTTCCCAGAGAGTTTAGTGCACAGTGCTACTCTGGGGCTGTTCTAAATGAAGGCTGGAAGCAGGTGTGGTGGTACATTCCTGTAATTCTACCACTCCAGGAGGCGGCAAGAGCACTGTAAATTAGAGTCAAGTGCGGGCATTTAGACCTAGCAAGACACTGTCTCAAAAAAGGGCTGAGGAGGTAGTTTACTGTGAAGGCTGTGGGGTCAATTTTTTTTTTTTTTTTTTTTTTGGTGCTGGGGCTCGAACTCAGGACTTTGTGGTTACAAGGCAAGCACTCTAGCACTTGAGCTAAATCCCCACCACGGATTCAATCTCCAGTACCACAAAATAGGGTTGAAGCCAGGCATGGCGATGCACGCCAGTAATCCCAGCTCTTGGGAGGCTGAAGCAGGAGGATCAAGAGTCCAAGTCCAGCCTGGGCCGCATAGGGAGACCCAGTCTCAAAAAACAACAAAAATAAGATAAAAAACAAATGAGACAGGGCTGGGGATTTAGCTCAGTGATTTAGAGTGCTTGCCTTGCAGGCACAAGGCCTTGAGTTCTATCCCTAGCACTAAAATAAATAAATAAATAAATAAATAAATAAATAAATAAATAAATAAATAAATAAATAAATAAAAAGAGCCAGAAGTATAGTTCAGTCACAGAGCACTTGCCTAGCATGCTTGAGACCTGGGTTCAGTCCCCAGCATCTCTCTCTCTCTCTCTCTCTCTCACACACACACACACACACACACACACACACACACACACAGAGTAGGGAGAGTCTAAATGATATCAGACATGGTAATGCTTAAGAACCTAGATTTTACAGGCAAGTTCTGATACAGCTCTGTGACTTCAGGCAAATTTTTTATTTTTTATTTTTTTACTTTAGGCAAATTTTACTTACCCTCCATGGGCCTTATCCTTATCTATGAAGTGCAGCTTCTGATAGTGTCTATTTCTTAGGGGTGTACTGGTATTTTAGCTCGGTGTGGTGGCACAAGTCTGTAAGCCCAGTATGCTAGAAGGCTGAGGCAAGAGGACTGCAAGACAACTTAACAAGACACTGAGATACTTAATGTATAAAACTTTTTTTTTCTTGTGGTATTGGGGACTGAACCCAGGGCCTCACACATGCTAGGCAGGCACTTTATCACTGAGCTACAGCCCCAGCCCTTTTTTGATTTTACTTTGAGTGTGTTGCTAAATTGTCCAAGGTGGCCTGGAACTTGGGATCCTCCTTCCTCAGTCTCCTGAGCAGCTGGGATTGCAGGTGGGCGCCATGGCATTTGGCTGCATTTAACTTTTTAAACATGTTTAGTATCTGACAGCAAGTGAGCACTGTGAGTTTTGTTAAATAACGCACACAGCACTGTCAATGGAAGTCTGAAGTATAGAGGTGCTTGACAAATAAAAAATAGCGGATCTGAAGAACAGGAGCCCCAAGGAGGCAGACATGACCTGCTCAAGGACGCGCACCAGAGTGGTTGCGCCACAGGGAAGCCACACGGGTGGAACGTGGAAGACTGGGACCCAGGGGCCTCTGGGCTTTGTACCAGTTGGGCTGTTTCTCTCACTCCCACAGGTTCCGAATCTACTCGAACCAGTCTGCGCTGGAGTCGCTGGCAGTGAGTTGAGGAGGGTGGGGAGCTGGGTGGGCTTGTGGTGGGCAGCTAAGGCGAACCCCCTGCCCACGCCTGCCCTGTCTTTGCCTCTCTCCCTGCCAGCTGATCCCACTGCAGGCTCCCCTGAAGGCCCTGCTGCAGATTGGGGTGATGCCTATGCTCAATGGTAGGGCTGGGCAGGAGGAGGGAGGGGGAGAGGAGGGGCAAGCTGGGGGAGCCCAGACTGAGTCAGCTGCCCCACCCACAGAGCGGACCTGGCGTGGTGTGCAGATCCCCCTTCCGGAGGGTATGAGCTTTGTGCATGAGGTGGTGACGAACCATGTGGTGAGCAGGGGCTCCGGAAGGGGGTGTGGGGCATTCCCCTCCCTACAGCTCCCCAGTGCCCCCCACGCCTTCCCTCAGTTGCCCCCTCACCAAGTACAATCTTTTTTGTTGGCAGGAGGATGCTGAGGATCGAACTCAGGGGCTGTGCTTGCTAGGATTTAGCTCTACCACTGAGCTAAATCCCCAAACCCCAAGTGCAATCTTATATCAGGCTCCTCTAGTCCTCTCGCAGGCCATACCTTCTTGGGACACACTATTCCAATCCCAACGCCTGCCAATCTTTCAGATCTTAGCCGAGCAGCCACCTGCTCTGGGAAGCCCTCCTTGATGCTCATGGTCTGTGGTTCTGCATCCTCTGTGTAGCACCTTTGATCCAGAGTCATGAGAATCGCTTTGCCTCTCTGACTCTCCACTAGATTGAGATCCCATCCCACCCAGGCCAGGGGCTCTGTCCCTAGCTCTAGACTCTGCCTCTGTAACTGAATGAATGAATGAGACCTCCCTTCTGCTCCACTGCACAGGGCTTCCTCACCATTGGAGCTGACCTCCACTTTGCCAAAGGGCTTCGAGAGGTGATTGAGAAGAACCGGCCTGCTAGCACCAGAGACCCCCAAGCATCCAGTGCCCCTCCACCCTCCACGGCAGCTGCCTAAGCCCTCAACCCCCACCCTGGCAGTTGCCAGTCAGGACTCCAGCCCCTCTCAGCCCTTCCTGCTGCCCCTGCACAGCCTGGTAGGGTCATCTAGCCCCCAGTGCCACAGAGAAGACAGGGTTTGACGCTGTACCCAATTTAATTCCATGATCAGTTTACCTGTCAATTACAAGCCGTCCACCCCTCCCCTTGGGCTGTCCTGAGAGCTGTGTTGGGGTCCTGGGAAGGGATCAGTATATCAGGAAGGGTGTTCTTTAAGCAGGGCGGAGGCCAAGCCACCCAGGCAGGGACTGCTGCAAGGATAAAGTGCTGACCTGCCCCTCGGCTCTCTGAGACACAGAGCCCAGTCTGGGATACACAGAGTGTAGGAAGTGGGGGCAGTGCAGGGGGCAGGGAGCTGCCCCCACAGGGAGTTCTGCATAAAGAGGACCAACCTCCCTCCTAGCAGGAGAGCCTGGGAGGGGCTGGATCAGATAGGCACTTCCGCTGGTCCCCAGTCATCAGTATGGCTCCTTGTTCAGGAAACGGGAGAACATGGTGAAGGCTGCTAGGGGCTTGTCAGTGGGAACCATGTGTCCAGCACCCTAGGGAAGCAAGGCTTTGTGAGAGTCTGAAGCCACCATTTCCATCCTTCATCCCAGCCTGCCTTCCCCGAAAACCTGCCCTTCCAGGGGCCAGTGGTGACCCAGAACAAAAGCAGCCAGAGGGTATGAATGGTGGGCCAGGCCCTACCTTGATGGTGAGAAAGTCAATGTGGGAGAACTCCTTCACGAAGCCAGCAACCTGTTCCCCACTGTCCCCGTAGTCCACTAGCCAGGGCCGGCGCTGCACCTCCATCTGTTCCACCAGGAAAAACATCAGCCTGTGGCACCTTCATCCCTGCTGACGGCAGCCAGCCAGACTGTGGCCGCAGGAACTACTCTCTGGGTTTCTCCTCCGTGAACAAAGCCACTCTCGGGCGCATCCGCCTCAACACTCAGCCCTATCCCAAGAGGGCTGGAAATCCCTGCCTTACCTTCTGGTTGAGGGAATCCACAAACCACTCATCCCCCAAGAAATTGCAGGCCATGTCCACGTCGCCATTGTATATCAGGATCTGGTATTTCTGGAGCAGGATAAGGGGGCGAATGGGTGATCTAGAATACACACAGGCCCCAGCTCTGCCCTGGTGCAAGCCCTACCCTCAGGGAATTCCAGGGGCCCAGCTAAATGGTGTGACCTGGGAACCTGTGTTTTCTCACTGTTTACTACACATCTGGTGAGCACTAAGGAACATTTTGCCATGAAGGCACATAGCATTTTAATTCCCGTTTTACTGGGAACCTGCACTTAAAAAACACTTTAAAAAAAGGACTTGCTTTGCAAGCACAAGGGCCTGAGTTCGATCCCCAGTACCACAAAAAAAAAAAAAAAAAGGACTTGCTGCTGGCCTTACATAACCTTGGGCAAGGCGGTCTCCTACCCTGACCTTCTATTTGCCTACCTGTGACATGATCCAACTAGTTCGTCCCACTCTAAAATCCCTCAAAGACCCTCTGGCCTACAGAGAGGTGCATCAAGTGGAGACAAACTGGGGTTCAAATCCTGACCTGCCAGGCACAGGACCTTGGGCGGAGGACTTTGCATCTCACAGTTTCAGCCTCTACAGTCCCAGAAAGAATTCTAAATGTTGCCCCCAGCTTGCTGTGCTACTCTAGAGCCCAACAGCAGCTGGCAGATCCAGCTGTGCTGTCCCACGCACCTGTGAGTTGAGCAGCTTCAGGTACTGCGAGTTCATGTTTTGGTAGAGACGGCGATATTGTAAATTCACCAGGAAGCTGCAGGGAGCACAGGCACTGAGTGCTTAAGGAGCCAGCAGGTGTGACAGTCACAGGCCATAGGAGCAGGGTACAGCATGGGCACTGACTGGCAGAGCAGACCTGACTGGGCCCTGCTGTGCCCGGCACCACCTTTTAGCTGCAGAGGTCACAGGAGATCTGGGCAGATGGGAAGGCACTGGAGTGGGGTGTGGGACAATGTCCATTTACTGAATGTCAGAAGAGCAATTGATACTAACAACGAAGGTGGCCACTGATGAGTGAATTGGCTTCCTGTCACTCAACTTGGAGGTTGAAGACTTTAAACGTCCTGTACAACAGCTGATCTTCATGCCCTGAAGACCCACACTGCCCACTTGAGAAGCCCCAGCCAGATCCCTGGGAAACTTGTTGATGCCCATGAGCCTTAGCAGCCGGCCACCTTGAGCCACAAGTGGCCACGGAAACTTACTTGCACATGTCCCAGGCAGGTAGCTGCTCAGGGATGTGGAGGGCCTTCCGCACGTAGGGGTTGTTGAGGTAGGTAGAGGGAGCTGTGGTGTTGGTGCAAGGGGGATCCAAGCGTACTTTGTTTCCAGAACGCAGCAGGGCCTAGAGGGCAGCCACAGGGTCAAGGTCCTCACTCACCTGCCCTACCCACTCCACAGGGAGGGAGCCCATGCCTGTGCACACCTGATGCCATGTCCGCTTGAGTGACAGGCGAGTGAAGATGTTGCCGAAATCCTGGACCACAGTAGTGTCCTTCTCATACCTGCAAGTGAAGTAGGGGATGGGTGCTGGGCCTCTAGATGGGGCTGGGGTTGGCCCAAGGGATACAGAGCAGCTCCTACCTAAAATGGCCCGGCACACCCCCGGCACACGGGGCATAGAGATTGTAGATGTTGAGGCCGGAGTTGCTCACGATGTGGGACACTTCCTGAAGCTGCAACGACACACCAGCATGCTTCACAGATCCCACGCCCACCCTGATCTCACCCACTTATCCCAAGACGCTCCACCTTTTTTACAGGTGGGGAAACTGAAGTTTACTGGAAGGAGTCTTCCAGACATGGGTTCAAATCTCAGCACCACTATTTCCTGGCATTATGATTTAAAACAAGTGACTTAAAAATTCTAGGCCTCAGTTTCCTTACTGGGCATTCCAGAGAACACTGTCAAATGGTACAGTTCAGAAAAGTAATGGCGGGGTTGAGGATTTAGCTCAAGTGGTAGAGCACTTGCCTAGCAAGCAAGCGCAAGGCCCTGAGTTCGATGCCCAGCACCCCCCCAAAAAAAGAAAGAAAAGAAAAAAAAGAAAAGCAATGGGGCTGGGCGTGGTGGAACATGCCCATAATCCCAGTTCCTTGGAAGGCTGAGGCAGGAGGATCACAAGTTTGAGGCTAGCCCAGGTAATTTAGTGAGATCCTGTCTCAAAATTTTGAAAAAAGACAAGGGCTGGGGATATGGCTCGGGGTAGACTGCTGGCCTAGCATATGGAAGGGGGATGCCAGTATTACAAGAAAGAAAAAGTAAAAACAATAGCCGGGCATGGTGGTGCATGCCTGTAAGAAAGCAGGAGGATTGCTGCGAGTTTGAGGCCAGCCTGTACTACATAGTGAGTTCAAAACCAGCCTGAACTACACGCCAAGACATGGTCTCAAAAAGAAAAAAAGCAATGGGACCCACAGACAGGAAATCCCCAAGGAGGGGATGCAATTCTTCTCAGGATTAGGGGTAGCAGGGCTGATGCAAAGTAGAGGCAGAACCTCACATTTGTCATACATTCTGGGTCTTTGTTGTCATAGAAGTTACACTTGTTCTGAGAGCAGCAGTGGGCCTGGAGCAAAGACCAGAGCCTGCAGGAGATCAGAGGGAAAGTGCTTAGGCTCACGCTGGGCAGAGATGGCAAGTCTCCCCCTCAACCCCCAACATTTCAGCTACCCACCAGGACCTGACCCAGGCGACAAAGAAATCACAGAGTGTGGTATATAGGTCACCAATCCTAGCCTCCACAGAACCTGTCCTGAGCTATACAGAGAGCCCTCCTTAGTCCCTTGAGATTCATATATCTATTCTTGGCCATCTAATGCCAAACCTTCTGGCAATTCCAATTCCCACCTGTGTATAAACCAGGGCAGGGTCTGGGTATCATATTCCCAGAAGATGGACTTCATTCATGACTGGTCCCACCTTAGAGATTACTGAGCTGACCCTCTCACATACCTGTTCCCCAGAAGGCCATGGTAGTAGGCAAAATAGACCAGTGAGTTGTCATTCTGCTCATAGGAGGAGAGTCCGTTGCCCACAGCCAGCCCCTGTGAAACATCCAGGGTGCTCAGCTCATCTGGAGGGTGAGGAAGAGGAGCCTCCCTTCACCTACGCCCAGACCTTGTGCAATGTGGAAGTTGAAGCCCAGGGTGGATTGTGGGGGTGGTGGGTGGGGGAAGCCACTTAAAATAAAGAAAGAACTGGCAGTCTGCCAGATGTACTTCCTGTGGTGGGAGGCATACAAGCAGAGATAAGGTGGCAAGAAGGTTTCCAAGGAGGCTGGGGTGGGGGGGCAGTGTTGACCTGTCTGACCTTCCTAACCGCGAGACTATGGCCACAAGGAGCCTCCCTTCCTGCAGCTGCCTTGCACCTGAAGGTTCATGCTGGTGTCCTGCATGACCAGCACAGCCAGGGTGGGGATGTAGATGCCACCATAGCTCTCGCCAGTCAGGAAAAGTTTGTTGTTCTTGTACTCCGGAAAGAGGCGGAAGAAATCCTTCAGAGCCTCAAAATTGTTCTGGGCAACCTAGGGGAGGCAGGATAGAGGCAATCTGGAACTTTACCATTTGAACTAAAAAGATCCTCAGAGATAACAAAACCAACTCAACCCCGTTTGTGCAAGAGGAAGTGACTTGTCTACGATCATACCGCAGAACACAGGACAGAGCCAGAAATAGACTCTGAGGCCCACTCTCTCTCCTCTCATCACGCCACCTTTGGAGACCCCCAGGGAGGCTGAAATAGGTGGGCAGGCACCGGACTCACCTCAGTGTCGTTCGTTACATAAACCTTGTCATCAGAATAGGAGAAGCCCACCCCAGCTGGGGACTCGATATACAGCATGTTGGCAATCTAGAGGGAAGGAGGAACTGAGCTGAAGAGGGTTCCTCACCCCATCCAGGTGCCCAGATATCCCCACAGGACTGACAGCTCTGTTCGTACCAAGTTCCAAGAATAAGGGTTGTACTGCAGAGTGACACCATCTGGCTGGATCTGAGGAAGAAAGAGATGGCTGAATGAGTCTCGAAGTCCAACTAGACCAAAAAAAAAAAAAAAGTCCAACTACGTAGAGGGAAGAGGCCATGGTGCTGCGCCCTTCACATACAGGGCACTGTCCTAGGCACCCCCCCACCCCGGATTTAAGATAATGATAACACATGAAAAGACCAAGGTTCAGAAAGAAGGAACATATTTTGGAAAGCCACACAGTCCTTTTCTCCCCTCTCCCAGCCTTTTCCTTGGGGAACTGTGTCTTCCCTCTCTACCTACCAGGAAGGGGCCATGCTCCGTAAGGAACCCATCCAGGGAGCTGCAGCCCGGACCCCCATTGAGCCAAAGCACCACGGGGCTGTTCTTTGGATCTTTCTGGGATTCCACAAACCTGGGATGGGGGTTAGGACAGGGCTGATGCAGATGGAGGGGCTCCCGCCCTCCAACCCTCCCGCCTTCCAGGAGCCCACAGTGGTCTTCAGAACCTTTGGCCCTGCCCTCAACGCCCTGGTGGGCAGTGCAAGTGCCGCCTCCCACCCCTCCCGGGGGGGCAGCGCCACAGACCAGTAGTGGAAGTGCTTGGAGTCCGAAGCTCTGAGGTAGCCAGAGTACTGACGGAAGGACGGCTGCTTGGCCAGCCCGGGGAGGCTCTGGATCTCGTCCTGGTCGGGGGCTGCCTTGCTTCGGGACGCCCAGCACGCGAGCAGCAGAACGAACAGCGGCGACAGCGCAACTCGGGCCATCTGCGAAGGAAGCGGCGGGCGCCTGCTGTTTACCACCTCTCTCGCTCCCCGGCGCTTGGGTGCAGCAGTCCCTGGGGAGGAGCCGGGCGCGTCCTCCAGGGAAGTCCCAGCCCCGGCGCCAGTTCCCACCCGCGGGGCCGCCGCCGCCGCCACCCCCCATCGACCCCGGGCTCCGGGATCCCTTCCCGCTCCGGAGTCCCCTCACCTCCGCTCGCTAGCGTCCTCGCTCTCCAGGAGGCGCCGGGAGGCTGAAATCATGTGTACCGCGAGTCACGTGAGCTCTGGCGTCACGTGACAGTTTTTCATTCGCCTCTGGGGCCTGGGGGACGGGAGCGGTCAATGGCCGGGTCAAAGTCAGCAGTAGTTAGTCGGCGGCCAGCAATCAGATGATCTGGGTGTGGACGGCAGATTCCTCAGCAACCCTCCCCCCACGACCGGGTCCTGGACTGGAGGCCTGAGCCAGCGGCGCTAGGGCCTCCGGGCAGAGTCTTGTAGAAAGGAGTCAGGGGCGGGGGGTGGGGGATGCCTTACATGGTTCCCCCGCCGTCTCCAACTGAGCCTGCCGCCCAAAATAGCCCCCGCCGCCTGCTGGCCTGCCTCTGGGCCGGGCGATGGCTGCCGCCTCCCACCCCGTGGAGCCGGGTGCTCCCTGGGTACCCGCGCGCCCGGAGCCCCCTCCCACCCGCTTCCACCATGTGCACGGAGCCAACATCCGCGTGGACCCCTCGGGGACGCGGGCCACACGCGTGGAGAGCTTCGCTCACGGTGTGTGCTTCAGTCGCGAGCCGCTGGCCCCAGGCCAGGTATTCCTGGTCGAGATCGAGGAGAAAGAGCTGGGTTGGTGCGGGCATCTGCGCCTCGGCCTGACTGCGCTGGACCCGGCCAGTCTGGCCGCTGTGCCCGAGTTTTCGCTACCCGACCTGGTCAGCCTGGGCCAGACCTGGGTCTTCGCCATCACGCGCAACCACAATCGCGTGCCTCGGGAGGGCCAATCCGAGGCAGAGGCAGCGGCCCCCAGCCGCCCCCCGGCCCTCCTGGTGGAACCATATCTGTGTATTGAGCAGTTCCGAATTCCCCGTGACCGCCTGGTGGGCCGAAGCCGGCCAGGGCTCTATAGCCACCTCTTGGACCAGCTCTATGAACTGAACGTGTTGCCTCCTACCGCGCGCCGCAGCCGCCTGGGCGTTCTTTTCTGCCCACACCCAGATGGCACCGCAGACATGCACATCATCATCAACGGCGAGGACATGGGCCCCAGCGCCAGGGGGCTGCCGGCTGCCCAGCCTCTCTACGCGGTGGTGGACGTGTTTGCCTCCACCAAGAGCGTGCGCCTGGTCCAGCTCGAGTATGGCTGTAGGTATCCCCTGGGCAGCGACCCTCCTGGGCCAGTGAGAGAGAGCACGGGAACTTTTTTCTTTGGTACTGGGGTCTTGGCCCCAGGGCCTTGGCACTGTGTTACATCCTCAGCCCTTTGTTGAATTTATAGGTGTACCACCACAATGGGCTGAAGGCAAGAACTTGTTAGGGCTTCCTAGTCAACTAGCTGGGGTTTGGTCTGTCCAGCCTGGTTTAGAAGTAGAATCTGGCTTCAAATTGTACCTCTGTTTAGGACTTTCTACAAGTCACTCCTTGGACTGTGGGCCTCGGTATGCACATCTCAGCTGATTAAAATGCTCTACAGGTCCCTTTTAGTTTTGACAGTATTTTTGCTATTAACTTGGGTGGAGATTCTAAATCGATTTTAGATGTTGGGCCTCAAAAATTGTGTTCTTTTACCAGAAAAATGCTCGTCAGTTTGGGTTAGAGATACTATAGACCGCACGTTGAGGGCTTTTAAATTCTGAGGTCTGGTTTATTACAGCCTGTTAAACTTTATTTTTATCTCTGATCACATAATTCAGTGAATTGTGCTCTGTGCCAGGCCTGGGCAGGGGGCCGTGGTTGCATAGATAAATCAGAACTTCCTGCCTCCATAAGCTGCTAAGTGAAGGGGGAAGGAATTTTGCTGCGTTCTAATAGAAAGAGGCTGCGGGGGTTGGGGATTTAGCTCAGTGGTTAGAGTGCTTGCCTAGCATGGGCAAGGCCCTGAATTCAATCCCCGGCACCAAAAAAAAGAAACAGGCTGCAGCCTATGAGCAGCCCCACGAAGCAGACTGACCTTGGGAGCAAAAAAGACTTGCTCAAGTTGATGGCAAAGTGGAGACCAAAATCTAGATATTCTGGGTCCAGCCTCAGACCTGCCCTCCTGGTCAGCTTGCCTTTGACAATCTTCTTTCCACAGTGCCATCCCTACAGACTCTGTGCCGCCTGGTGATCCAGAGGAGTGTGGTGCACCGGCTGGCCATTGATGGGCTCTATCTGCCCAGAGGACTCAAGGATTTCTGCAAGTATGAATGAAAGCCTGCAGCTACCCGGAGGAGGGCCACAGGACTGCCTCCTGGTCGCAGAGCTGTGGCTAGTCTGAAACTGGCAACTAGGACCAGAAATAAACACAGCTGAAGTTGACATTCTTCTGGTCATTGGAGCGTCCCCTTGCCCCTGCAGCCTGTGAGAGGCAATTCTAGAATCACTGCAGGTTAGCAGATCAGAGTCAAGAGAGCATTTGAGACACCACCTAAATGGCAGGTTCCTAGCCTGGCCACTTGTAAGATTTACCTGAGATACTTAGAGAATGCCGACGTCCCAGACTCTGTCTCTAGAAATTCTCCTTCAGTTGGTCAGGGGATTAGGGCTAGACATTGTTTTCTGTAAAGGCCCTCCTGGAGATTCTAATATATAGCCAGGGTTGAGGCAAATTTCCTTAGAACAGAGGCTTCAACTTTGACACATAGTATAGTCACTCGAGAAACTTAAAAAATACTCATACCTGGGCCTGACCCTGGGATTCTGATTTGTCTGTGATAAGTCTGGACATCAGAATTTCTCAAAACTCCGTGTGGGGCGAGGTGGCACAGGCTTGTGATCCTAGCACTTGTGGGCTGAAGCAGAAAGATCATCGAGAGTTCAAGGCCAGCCTAAACTACATATTGTGACCCTATCTCGAACCGCCCTCCCAAAAAAGAATTTTTCATAGCTCCCAAATAGATTCAAATGTGTAGCCTCGGCCGAGAACTAGTTCCCTAGACCAGCCATTTCATTTTGCAGTGAAGAAACTGAGGCCTAGAGATGAAAAATACCAAATGAATGAAGAGATTGAATGAAGAGTATACCTCGTCTCACACTACAGGGCACAAAGCACTAGACTCATTGATTGATTGGCTGGCTGATTGAGACAGGGTCTCGCTATGTAGTTCAGGCTGGCCAGGCTGGACTCAAACTTGCAGCAGTCCTCCTGCCTCAGCCTCTTGAGTACTGGGATCACAGGCGCCACCACACCAGGCCTTGGACTCCTTTATCTGTATGTATGATCATTTGCTTCCCTGCAAATGATCTCATCTCATCATCACAGCTGGTGAGGTAGAGGGCAGTCATCACTGCTATTTTACAGATGAGGATATTGAGGGACAAAACTGTCTTAGGGACTTGACTAAGGTAAGGGCAGGACTCTAGAACACCCTGGTACTGGCCCAGTGTGCTTTCAATGCCATCTTATTGTCATGTACAGGTTCTAGAATGAACAGGTCAGTGGTGTGAGGTAGGCTGCAGGTGTAAAGGGGAGGGACTATGAGGTGACATTCTACAAGGGTGGGGAGGGTAGGACAGGAGGCACATGACTGTTCGCTCATAAACAGGGGCTTTGGGGCAGCCATGTCTTACTTCCTGTCTCCACAAACTCATCCGGGTCTTCTGCCTTCTGGCCAAGGTGAGAGGGGCTCCTTGAACCAGAGGGGGCAATGCAGCTTCTCATGTCCAGTTGCTTCCTGGCTCTGGGGAGGTGGATTTTCTGCCAGGCATTTGGGGGCTGGCCTTGGAGTTAAGAAAAGGCATTCCAAAAGTCCCTACTAATTACTAATTACCCACTTGCTGACTTATTCAACACTTCTCTATCACCACCTGCTCAGTGTTGGGGATTAAGAGTATGAGTATGATAACACTTAGTCCCCAACCTCTAGACAGTCCTCTTGGACTGGTCTTAATTGCTATTCCCAAGCCCTGCCCCTCAGGGCCTCTTCCCCAAAGAGGCCAAAAATAACATTTCGTCTCATTCCTATCTCTGCAGGTGGGGCTGCTTCTCCGGGCTCTTCCCTTGGCCTCTATAGCCCTGCAGAGCCTGTGATGGTGGCCTCTGGTGGACCAGGCCCTCTGAGCCAGAAAGCTGAGCAGGTGGTCCCTGGTGCCCGGTCAGTGCCTGAAGCCAGATGCTGCCCTGGGGGTGCTGGCTGGGAAACACTGCCAAGCAAGGAACACAGCCAATACTGCCACAAACTCTGCCTCATGAGGCAGCCGGCGAGCTTGGGCTGGGAAGATGGGTGCTCTAGAAGCAGAGCTCCCCACCTGGGTGACCCCAGCAGGCCTGGGCCCCTGCTGCTCTGTGGGCTGTCACCAAGGGTTCTGCCAGTGCCCTCTGAGGCAGGGGGGAAGGAGGCCGGCTCCCAGTCTGACATCTGCATCCTCACCCTGGCTATGATGATCGCTGGCATCCCCACCGTGCCTGTCCCAGGCCTGCGGGAAGAGGACTTGATCCGGGCAGCTCAGGCTTTCATGATGGCCCATCCGGAGCCAGAGAGAGCTGTGGAGGGGCGCAGTGGGTACGGGCACAGGCCCACACAGCCTCTGGGGAGATGCCCCTGGTGAGATCCAGGAGGGGCCAGGCTCCTGGCTTCTGCTTGTAGCTGGATGAAATAGCACCAGACACATAGGGTGGCTTCTCTGTATGGTTTTTGGGTAGACAGGGTTAGCGGGAGCCTATGGGAGGAATGGGGACTGGGTGGGTGGCGCAGGAAAATTCCAGTCCATTAGGGCCCAGACCCCACAAAGTTTCTTTTGATACCAGTAAGTCTGATCAGATTAATTAAAATTACTGTAACTAGGCAGGGGGCCATACTTGGAGGGTGAAGACTTCTATACTGAAGACTTGGTCCAAATTTCTTGTATAACCTGTGTACAGTGGTGCACAGCTACTTGGGAAGCTGAGGCTGCAGGATCACAAGTTCAAGGTCAGCCTGGGTAATTTAGCAAGATCCTGTTTTAAAAAATAAAAAGAAGTCAGGTATGGTGGCACACACCTGTAATCCCAGCATTTTGGGAGGCTGAGGCATGAAGATCACAAGTTTGAGCCCAGCCTGGGCAATTTACTGAGGACCTGTCTCAAAATAAAAAACAAGAAAAGGCTGGGGATGTATCTCAGTGTGAACACCCTGGGTTCAATCCCCAGTATTTAAATAAAAATAAAAAGGCTAGGGATGAAGCCCTGTGATAGGATACCCCTTGGGTTCAATCCCCAGTACCAGGAAAAAAGTCGCAGGCAATGTGAATTTCCCTTCTGCCTTAAACTTCTCAGCCTGTTGAAGACAGGTGATGGGACCATAAGCAAGGAAGGAAAATTACCCACTAGGCATTCAGACAAGTAAAAGATCACTCTTTAATCTGATCAACTCTATGAGGATGCTCTTTTTTTGTGTGTATTTGTTTTGTTTTTTGAGACAGGATCTATGTAGTTCAGGTTGGCCTCCAACTTGCTGCAAGCCTCCTGCCTCCGCCTCCCAAGTGCTGGGATTACAGACACATGCCATGATGCCCAGCAGAACACCCACTTATGAAGATAAACCAATTAAGTCTTAGAGAACTGACTTGCCCAGAGTCCCATTGCTAGAAACTGTAGAACCAGGCTTCATAATAAAGCAGGGAAAGAACTAGGATTCATGAATAGTATCACACTTTAAGTCTATTCCTTCCACAATATACCTGAACTGCCACCGACAAAACAAAAAACTAGACAAGTGTTAAAAATATGCAACATTCAACTTTATTGATCTCAGGATGAAGCAGGGAAAAAGTGCTGAGCTGGGCTGGGCAACCCCCTGAGCAGCCGCTTGGTCTATGGGGCTCCCAGGCCAGTTCACTCACAGGATGTAAGTCAGTTGAGTCCTCTTGCAACTGGGCAGTTGGTACCAGGCCCCAGCTCTCAACCTCGCCACCCAATGTCTTATCTTGGACCAGGGGTCACCTGTGTAAGATCTTTGAGCTAACAATCATTTTTACCTTATGAATAAGTTGTCAAAACCAAACCAAGAATATACAAGAGACAGTATGTGACCACCAGATCTATTTCAGGCTTTTTGAGACAGTAATGTAGCCCAGGCTGGCCTCAAATGCATGGTGATCCTCCTGCCTCAGCCTCCTAAGTGCTGGAATTACAGGCGTATACCATGCCTGGCCATCAAATCTAAATTTTACTACTGGGGCCTTTACAGAAAATATTTGCTGACTCTTGTCTTACAGAGCTAGACATATGCTGGGTAGCTGGCTACGGTAGAGTAGAAGTCCTCTGTCCTTATTTGGGAAGGAAGAACCATGAAAGTACAACTCCGTGTGTGTGTGTAGGGCAGACATGGGGCATACATGTGGATTAGCACCTCTGAGCATCAAGAGGAATCAGAGCTGCACCTGCTCATAGGGGCCGATCCAGCTGTCGGCTAGTTCCCGCAGGGTGCTATATCGCCGCTCAAATTCCTCTTTGCTACAGTGCTGTAAGAGCTGACGCACTTCCTCGGTGAGGAGAGTCACTGCCAGGTACTTATCCAGAGTCTCATTCCACTTGCTGCCCAGGATGCTGTCTAGACTAGTGGCGCAGCCTGCTGTCCACTGAGCCGGCAGCATGTCTGGCTGGAGCACCTGGTGGCGTGCACTAAGCATGGCCAGGATGTGGCGGCAGGGCAGGTGGAAGGCCTGGTTAAAGTAGCAGCTGCAGCTGGTAGGAGGCTGGGGCTGCACCTTATGGGTGTCCTCCAGAATCTGGATGTTTATCTTTTCGGAGCCAGAGCCAATGAGGTGCATGGATTTCTGGACCACAGCAAGCTCACCCAGGCAGAGCTGGGCTGCTGGCCCTGTGCAGATGGCATTGAGGGAACTCTGGAGGCCGGCTTCTACCAACTGTTCTACTTTGGAGATTTCAGGGCTGGCATCTGAAGTGGTACGATTGTTTTGGGGACTCAGGCCCAGGCTGAAGCTTGCCTTGTCTCCGGGGTTCTGCTGCATGTATCGGAATAGGGAGGCCATGCCTTGTTTCTCAGATGGGTTGGTGCCAAAAAACTGACTGAGAATTCGGGTGGTAACCTCGAGGCTCTGGAAGTAGCGGCTGCTCTCAGCTCGGCTTCTCCAGCGGTGGGCCAGCCAGATGCGGTCATTGAGCAGCCAGTGGGAGTGGAGCTCAGACAGTCGGGGTGGGGGGATGTTGCTGCTCAGGAGGGTAAAAAACTTCCTCAGGTTTCCTGCTGTGGCTGAGCACATGGTGCTCTGCAGCGAAGTCAGAAGCACCCTCTCCACAGGCCGGTCAAGGGACAGCTGGTAGAACTTTCCCTGGAGGAATTTACAAATGTGGAAGGCTGAGAGCAGGACCTCAGCTGTAGGGAACTCCATGGCTAGGGTGGGCAGTGGGAGGAAGTGGGGATCCACCAGGATGGTACGAACTCTTTCCCATGCTGGATTAAACTTCTTGAACACCTGGAACATTTGGGCTAGGCCTTCGGCATCTTCTTTGGCAGGAATGGCAAAGTAGACTGCCCGGGCAAGAGGACCCTCTAGCTGTACTCGAGGTCCATCCACCAGGAAGGTATATAACACCTTGCCCCTTGGGTTATAGGTGCGGTGGATAAATAAGATCTCAGGGAAATGGGCGAAGAGATCTTGCATAAAGCAGTTCTGGTAGTTGAAGGTGTCTAACTGGGGAGTCTTGCTAATGTGGTGCAGCAGAACAGGTGGGCTTGAGTCTTTAATCAGATGCCCATTCAGCATTGTTAGTGCCATGGGGGAGACAGGAGAGGTCTAAATGCCCAGGTCAAAGTACTTTCTCTGCAGGACTGTTGTCCAGGCTTTGAGTCTCCCAAGCTCCATGGAAGTCAAGGGTGGAGGCTGGGCTGTGGTTTCTAGATTGTGTTCCAAAGATGGGCCTAAGGAGAAGAAGAAAGGTTTAAGGAGACAGTAGGAACTTGGCTCTTCAATTACTCATCTAGACAATATTTACTAAACACTAAGAGTCAGCAGTGTTCTGTTGCAACAAATAGGCAAGGATATATCAGAAAATGAGGGTTACGAAACTCATAAGCCTGAGGAGCAGGTCAGAGTGAGTTGGGAAGGGGGATACTTTAATTAAGGTGGTCAAGAAAGGTCTCTCGAGGCTGAGTGTGGTGGCACATGCCTGTAATCTCAGCACTTGGGAAGCTGAGGTAGGAGGAGGATTGCTGTGAGTTTGAAGCCAGTCTGGGCTATATAGCTAGTTCAAGGCTAGCCTGAACTGAATAGCAAGACCCTGTCATCCTGTCTCAAAAAAAAAAAAAAAAAAAGAAGTCTCTTGGGAGAATCAGGACTGTAGATGAGTCCTAAATAACAAGAAGCTGGCCACAGAAAGATGTGGTTCCAGAGGCTGATGATAGAGCTCTTGCCTAGCATGTACGAGGGGCCCTGGGTTCAATCCCCAGGACTGCAAAAACAAAAATAGGCATGGTAGCCCACAACTGTAAATCCCAGCACTCTGGGAGGCTGAGGCAGGAAGATTACAAGTCTGGGCAATTTAGCAATTTAATGAGACCCTGTCTCCAAATGAAAAATAAACAAGCACAAGGCCCTGAGTTCGATCCCCGGCACCAAAAAAAAAAAAAAAGGGGCGAGGAGGGCTGGGCTGAGATGTAGCCCAGTGTACAGGCCTTGGGTTCAATCCCCAGCACCACAAAACAACCCCCCCAAAACAAATTCAGGTGTGATGGTGCACACCTGTAATCCCAGCACTCTGGAGGGTGAGGCAGGAGAATTGCGAGTCTCACCTGGGCTACATAATGAGTTCAAGGCCAGCCTGAACTACATAGTTAGTCCCTGTCTCAATCAATCAATTAAATAAATAAATAGGTGTGAAGAAGGCCAGAGCTGCATATTTCCTCTCCCTTTTAAAAAAGTGTTCTAAATATTTGTATAGCCTTTATATTTACAAATTACTTCTTGGCATCCATTTTTTCCTTTGGTGCTGAAATATAAACGCAAGCAAGCAAACAAAACAAAAACCTCAACTGGAATAAAAACTGTAATTGTCCCAAATTGCCGTGGGATGCTGGGCAAGTCAATCCCCCTCTCGGAGCCTCAATCCCTTCCACCATAAAATTAGGCTAACAAATGTGTGCTGCCTCTCCTACCTCTACGTACACTCATCCTTCCATTAACTGGAAGGCTCTATTCAAATGTTTCCATCTGGCTCCCAAATGGGTTACTGTCCCCATTTTACAGATGAAGATTGAGGTTTAAAGACGTTAAGGAATTTGCCTACCATTACTCTGCTAGTAGCTGGAAGCCAAGTCCTCGACTCGAGATCCTAACGGCTTCCCAGAGTCCAAAAACCTGGAAGAGAGGGAATACGGCCTTTGACCCCCTCACCTTTAGCCTGGGTGAAAGATGGGAATGTCTGACGTTAGCGTTTCAAGTCTCTCCCACTCTATCAGAGCTGTGTAAGGTCTGACAGCGGTGGTCAGCGGTGTCATACGCCCCTCCAACTCCGGAAGAATCACTCACCCACTCCCTGGCTCTGTCGCCATTTCTCCCTGTTTGACCCTGCCTCCGACTCTGACCGACCGTAGGCTCACCAACCACGGCGCCAAATTCGCAGTGACTCAAGCCAATGGTCTGAGGAGTTCGTTTTCGGGTTTTGGCGCCACGGGCCAATCGTAGCCCGGCAATTGGAGGGCGGGTACTGTTACCAGGGTAACCAGGGGCTCCACGGCCGGTAACCAACGAAAAGCCTCAGGGAGGTCACTTGCAACTGAACGCTGCGACTGGAACTCTGGAGCCTCCCTTCAGGCTAGACGACTGAAAGGGCACGTTGCTTTAGAAGCTCCTTTAAAGGCCGAAAATTAAAATAAATAGCAGTGTTTTACGGAAAAATTTTTTTAATTGGTTGTGGTGGTGTCAAACTCTAGTCTCAGGGTTTGAGAAAGGGTGCAAATATTGTACCACGTATTCCACCATGTGGGGAAACTGAGGCCCAGGCCTCAAATTCCGCCTGTCTCTCAGAGATCAAGAACCGAACCCTTGAAGCTGAGGGAATCCAGATCCGAAAGAGAAAGAGAGAGCGAGCACAGAACCTTGGAGGTGTCCAGCCAGAATTTCAGAACTGGTCCAGAGTGGCGCTGTGACCTAAATTCTCAGTGAATTAGTGCAAGAGCCAGCTAACTGCCATTTTCATCCTTGGTTCCCCAGAAGATGACAGTCCTAGAAAGCTGGTGGTCACCAGGCTTTAGACAATTAAGATTACCAACTAGCAACACCAAGTGTTGGTGCTTATTACTGCAATGAAAATTTTATATAGATCTAGAGGGGAAACTGGGGATTAGACTTGACCAGCACACTAATTTTTACGGATGAGAAAACTGAGGCTAAACAGATTAGGGACTTGTCTGCAGTCCCCCAGCAAGTTCTGGCAGTCAAGTCTAGAATTCAGGTTTCTTCCAGTCTGTATGAACTCTTGTTACTAGAACATAAAGCAACCCAAAATCAATATTGAAGGCTTGGTTGGTAGGAAGAGGACAAAATAAGTGGTGGATTGGTAACTTTCAGTTGAGGCATTACATTCTATTTGGCTTCACGACCCCAGTTATACAATACCTAATTTCTTTCTTTCTTTTTTTTTTTTTTTGGTGCTGGGGATCGAACTCAGGGCCTTGCGCTTGCAAGGCAAGCACTCTAGCCACTGAGCTAAATCCCCAGCCCCAATACCTAATTTCTTTTAAAATTAATAAATTCATAAAAGGGCTGGGGATGTAGTTCAATGGTTGAGCACTTGTTTAGTATGCACAAAACCCTGGATTCAGTCTCCAGCAACACAAATAAATCCAAGCCAGACACAGTGGCACATGCCTGTAATCCCAGCTACTCAAGAAGGGGTGAGGCAGGAGGACTACAAGTTCCAAGACAGCCTGGGCAACACTGAGACCCTGTCTCAAAATATTATAAATCCATCCACTTCCTGAGAGTAAAGACAGTGAAGTCAGGAGTCCTACTATGCAATTCTTCTTCCTTCTGTGATCAAGGGGAACATATTTCTCCTGCTTGACTTCATTTTTTTTTAAAAAAACCTTTATTTAATATGAATAAAAATAGCTACAAATGACATTCTTCATAAAGAGCAGCAACAATCAAGGATCACCCTCCTTCCCTTTGTCCCTGAAAACAGGCCCTTTTACTAGGCCCATTTCATCACATCTCATCCTATCCTGGGGCACAGGTTCATCTCCTTGTGGAGAATAAGATCTGATCTTAGGAGTCAGAGGAGAAAGAGGGATGACCTTGACCATGGAGATAGCTTTGGCCTTGAACAATGAATGAGGTGCAGCTTTGGCCTTGAATAATGAATGAGGTGCCCATGGAATGGAACGCCAACGGTAGGGCTGAAATGGGGCAGATTCAAAGGACTATCACACAGTGGGGTCCCTCTCCTCCCTATTTTAACAATTCCCCTAGCCCCATCTAGAAAGATATTGGTTAAAATACTGACCACTTAGCATGACTTTCCCGCCTTGAACTCTCAGACTTCCAAGAAGAGGGGTTTGTGGGCCAGTGTGCCAGGGCAGGTGTTTTACTCATGCGTCGTAGCTCCAGCAGGAGGGAGTTCCTCCCCTTCCTCCTGTTTTCCCCAGAGGAAAGGGAGGAAGCCCACATCCTTGAAGTCTCCTGGCTGTTGATTGGACTCAGGTAACTGACAAGGTTTAGCCCAGATGTCCACAATCTTACGCAGGGTAGAATAGCGCTCCTCCAGCTCTGGCCCCTCAGCCTGCATTAGCAGGTTTGCTAGCTCCCTGCTTAGATCCTGAATCATGTCGTTCTGACCCTGATTTTCAGGCTGGTCTGTGTTTAGGATCATCCCACGGTCCTGGAATTCCCCATTAGGCCCAAGGAGGTGCTGGTATTTCTTTTGCCACCTGCGGCATACCATGGCTTCGTCTACTGGCTGCTGGCTATTGTGCAGAAGGGCCAAAATATGCCGGCAAGGCAGGTGGTACCATTGTTGAAAGGAACAGCTGCAGCTACAGCCATCTTTGCTAACCTGGTGAGAGTCCTCTAGCAGCTGCACACCCACTGAGGAACCAACCGTCTCCACCAGGTGGGTGGAATTCTGTACCACCTCCCACTCATTGCGGCACAGCTTGTAGGCTAGTTCAGAGCCACTTTGGTGCAAGGTGTCTAGCATGCCATGCTGGGAGGGCTGCTGCTGCAGCTGAACCTGCCGTGAATCTGGCTTTGTTTGTTCCAAAGGTGTCCTGGTGAGGATCCCACTACAAACTCCAAAAGGCTTCTTGGCCTTTGGTGACATACTTGGAGTCCGGGTTCTTTTTAACTTGGGAGGCGCTGTGGGGAAGTTCTTCAAGGCTTTGGTATTGAAGAAGTCTATGTAATCCACAAAGTGGAGGATGCAATCCAACAGGGACTGCTGTTCCCGAAAGAGGCTTGACACCTTGCTGGTGACGATGTCCAGGCTGTCCATGTAGGTGTTACATGCATGCAGGCCCTTCCTGACATGCATGTACCACAGCAGTTCACAGGAGAACCAGTGGTCCTGCAGGAAGCTGAAGAGATCCTCATCTAGTAGGGCTTGGGACAGCTGACAGAGATTTTTTAGGCTGGCATCAGAAGTGACAAACACAGCTTCCCGCAGGGCTTCCTTCATGAGCCTTTTAAAGGATGGATTTGCTGAACTGCGATGCAACTTCTTCTCCAAGAGCCGGGTTGTGTGGTAGATGGAGAGGAGGATGCGGGCAGCAGGGAAGATCTCCTGCAGGATGGCCCGGTGAGGGAATGAAGGGTCTACAAAGACCACCTTGACCTTGGGCCAATCAGGGTTGAACTCTGTGAAGATGCTCAGCATCTTGGCCACAGAGGTGGCTGTCTCAGCCTTGAGCACAGAGAAGTGGACCACTCGACCCTCACGTTCCTTGTTCTCCACCAAGAAAGCATAGAGAATATGGCCCTGGGTGTTCCCCACCCGGTGTAGTAAGAGGTTCTCTGGGAAGCGGATGAACAGGTCACTCATCTTGCTACTCTGGAAGCTGAGCCGGTCCAGGTCTTGGTTGGTGCCCACACTGAAGGAGGCCATGGAACCCTCATCTACTTTAAGAAAGTTCTTCATCACTTTTGCAATTTTGGCCAGGTCAGAAGGAGTGATGCTTTCCTGCTCTGGCTTTGAGGGCACTGGTACCTTCTCTAGGCAAAATGATGGTTCTACTGGGGCCTTCTCGGCTATTTCAAGCTCTTTCTTGATTGTGGGCTGCACAAGCTGGAGTTTCTGTAGGCACATTGTCTTTTGAGATTTGCCAGTGGTGTCTCCTCCAGGACCAGCAGTTTTAGAATCCACATGGACATGCTGGGTGTTTAGTTCACTGATAAACAGTCTATCTAGTCTCTCGTCGTACCGCAGGAGCAAGTATGCTGGGCACATGTCCGCCTCCCGTGTTCTCTTTCTGTGTGACTGGGTCCGAATACAGACAAATTTCACCTGCACATATCTAGGGAAGGTAGAGGTGACAGTGAGAAAGGTGCTGAGCGCCCCCCTCTCTCTTACAAGATAAGGCCCTGTAAGGATTCACACCAGCTGATGTGTTTCCTGGATACCATAATAGAGTGCAGAATGTAAGGAAGACTTACAGGAACTCTCCAGTCCCAAAGGACTCAGCTCTTTCTTCAAGACTCGCTCCAACTACAGCTTCCCTCAAATCTCCTCCACAACAGTTCTAAACCCCAACTCCTTTAATTTTTTCTCTGTTGCCATTTGTGGCTGCCAGCGGTTCAATTTGAAGTAGGATGCAAGGGAAAATAGACAAGCAGCAGCAGCTGAGTGCCCAGCTAGTTTCCCTGTTTAAAATGTTCCCTGAGGGCTGGGGATTTAACTCAGTGGTTAGAATGCCTGCCTTGCAAGCGCAAGGCGCAAGGCCCCAAGTTCAATCCCCAGCACCAAAAAAAAAAAAAAAAAAAAAAAAAAGGTCCCCTTAATTCCTGTCTTTGGGAGCTAATGCTGTCTCCTCCTCCAGACAGTATGGCTAAAAGTGAGATTCTAAGGATACTGCACTAGACCAGGGTTATCCCCTGAGCTCTTTGGGGTCCTCTGGGGATAGAGTATGTCTGGGCTTTCTCTCAAACAGTGAAGATCTCTGCTTATCTCTCTTTTGTTATTTAGTGATGGTGACTGAACCCAAGGCCTCACATATGCTAAGTATGAACTCTACCACTGAGCTACACCCTCAGCCCTCGAAGAAAGTCTGATGACCACTGGGCTAAATGATCTTTAGGGTCCTTTCTAGCTTTGGCATTCTAGGCTGAAAAGAATGATTCAAAGGAAAGTGGTAATTACACTGAATAACCCATGCTTCAAGGCCCAACCAGGTCCCATCTCTGCACAGTCTTTGTGGATGCTCCCGAGCCATAGTAATTGCTCCTGCTTCAGAATCTCTAGTACTTATCCAAAAGGCAAATAGATTCTCTGGGTGGCAATATACCTAGTGTGTGTGTGCGTGTGTGTGTTTGTGTGGAAGGAGGACACCTGTGGCTGCCTGGATGTGAATCCCTACTCTGCCATTCGGAAGGTGGAAGCTGTTTGACCTTGAGCAAATCACTTTACCTCTCTGGATGCAATATGCTCATTGTCAAATGAGATGATCTCATTTGGGCTGTCATAAAAATTAAATGAGCCACAGGCAAAATAGCCCAGAGTGTACTTCAGGCTTTTATTTATGCTAAATAGAAGCTAGCTGCTGTTCCTATTATAGTTCCTATGCCCTGTTATATTCTGTTGGATGCTTAAGCGTTGGCTTTCCAATTGGATGGAATGTCTTTAAGTCTCAGGACTAAGTTATTTCTCAGCGTATTTCAAGCACCTAACATGATGCTGTTCCTTCAGCAGATGTTTATTAATGATGTCCTGGATGAATGAATCACGGGCCACCAGTAGGTAGGATGGGTCATACCCTGTCTCTTCAGGGCACCAGTGACCCTGCCCAAAACCAGGGGAGGGGACAAAAATCTCAGCCCCTGGCTTCACATACAGAGCCTAGGAGCCCCACCTCTTCTCCAAACACTCTAATCCAGCTGGTCCTGCTGGTGCACCCTGTGGGGCAAGTTAGGAAAACAGGATATGTCAGTCCTATGACAAAGGGTGGAGGGCCCAGGGGGCTGAGAATGTCTGCACCTGTTGTGTACACAAGGCAAAGATGGCACCATTACCAGCTCTGAGCCAGAAAGGGCTGGAGTGGTACAGTATACCAGCAAGGCCAGTGAGAGGGGACCACTGTGTGGCCCTGCTTATTTCTCCACCTGGTTTCCTATGTCTGAGACAACCTGCCCATAATTTCCTGTGTTTACTCTGAGGTGTCTCAATTCTGGGTTTTTGTTCATGTTTATACATTTCATGACCTTCTCATCTTTCTTCATCTCACTGCTTACTCATCCTTCAGGTTACATGTAACCATCATCTTTTCTAAGTGCTTCATCAGGTACTTATATTGGGCTCTACCCTTCTGTTGACTCAACATCTTAGCCTGACTCCAGCTCATCAGATCCTATTGAACTTATGTGCATTTAGGAATGTTTGTAGAGCTACTCTCCAGAAAGGCACTACTGACTGCCAACCATGAAGCTCTTTCCACTATTTCTGGCTCCATTAGTGTTTGTATTTCTCTGAGCATTCACTTTAATTCCTCCTTCTTGCTTATATTCAATATGTTTTCCTCATCGTCATCATTGTCATCATCTTTTTTTTCAGCGCTGGGGATCAAATCCAGGACCTTAAGCATGCTAGGCAAGCACTAAGCTACCACTTAGCTACACCCTCATCCCTACAGCCAAAATGTTAATAAATAAGTCTTTTAAATTCTTCTCTACCATTGCTATGTGTACTGAGGATTTATAACATGCCAGGCTATATTCAGCCCCTAATATATATTGTTTTATACTAGGAAAAGGGTTCTACTATAATCTACATTTTATAGTAAGGAAAACAGGCTTATAGAGGTTCTCAAGGATGAGAATCTAGGATTTAATCCTCTGGTTAGGACCTCACCATCTGGGATTTGAACTAAGTTTGCCTCTCTACAGTCTGACTAGTTAACCACTATTCTGCCTGTTTTCCCTCAAACACGGTACTCTCTATGCTGGGCATGTTGGTGCATGCCTATAATACCAGTGCTTGGTAGCTGATGAGGAGGATTGAGTATGAGGCCAGGTGGAGCTACATAGCGAGTTCAAGGCTGGTCTGGACTAGTGTGAGACCCTATTTAAAAAAAAAAAAAAAAATCCTTTCTCTTAATTCCCTTTTTTAAACCCTCCTCCTCTTGATCCTCACATTGGTCAGACTCAATGACTTCCTTAAAGATCCCTAAACACTTCTTTGTTAGTATCAAGCATTTCAAACTTAATGAGTACTAGGTTAATTTTTTCTTTCTTTAATCTTTTTTTATTAAAATATAACTTGCAAGCTGCACATGGTAGCACACACCTGTAATCCCAGCACTCTGGGAGGGTAAGGCAGGAGTATCACAAGTTCAAAACCAGCAGCCTGGGTGATTTATTGAGACACTGTCTCAAATAAAAAAATAAAAAAGGGGTGGAGATGTGTCTCAGTGCAAAGGCCCTGGGTTTGATCCCAGTACAAAAAAAAAAAAAAAAAAAAAAAGAAAAGAAAAAAAAGGAGTGGAAGGGCTGGGGATGTACTCAGTGTGAAGGCCCTGGATTTAATCACCAGTATCGCAAATAAATAAATAAATAAATAAATAAACTAGAGACAAATTAGTCTCTACTCTTAAAGTCTAGTGGGAAGAGAAATCACTACACGAGTGGCCAATGAAGTAAAAAAATAAATGAAAGATTAGGGCTGGGGGTTTAGTACAGTTGTAGAGCACTTGCCTAGCATGTACAGGCCTCTGTCTGATCCCCAGCACTGAAAAAAAAGAAAAAGTGAATGAGTAAATGGACATATAAGCAATATACTTAGAGCTGAATAAAGAGAGATTCATTCTGATTATGGAGATTGGTACAGATTAAGACTTTTTATTTTATATAGATTCGTGTCTCTGTACATAATTTGTACCTTGAACATTAATATGATTCTTATAATCAAATAGGAAAAGTTATTTTTTAATTAATTAATTAATTAATTGTACTGGGGACTGAACACAGGGCCTTCACACTGAGTTACACCCCTAGTCATTTTTGCTCTTTTTATTTTTTATTTTGAGACAGGGTCTTGCTAAGTCATTAAGTTGCCCAGGCTGGTCTCCAACTTGTGTTCCTCCTGCCTCAGCCTTCCACGTAGCTGGGACTATCACCCCACACCACTACACTCAGGTTAAATTCCACTGGTTAGTTATGTATTCTTGGACAAGTCATTCCCAATTTCTTATTTAAGTATGGAAATATGTTAAATATGGAAATAACAATAATATTGGAGCACTGGTCTGTGATACAGTTTGTCCTCCATTTCCCTGAGTTTTACATCCTCAAATTTAACAAATCATGGATTGAAAATATTGGAAAAAGTAAAATTGTATTTGTATTGAACATGTACAGATTTTTTTCTAGTCATTATTTCCTAAGCAATATAAAGTAACAGAGGTTTACATTGTATTAGATATTATAAGTAATCTAAATATGAGCATCCAGTGATTTTGGTATCCCACGGGGTCCTGGAACCAATTCTCCTTTTATTCTGAGAGACAACTTCATTAATCAGGCAATCGGTACCTAATTCAAGAATAATCAGAACTACTTAAAGTGAATTCAATTAAAAGGCTGTGACAGAGGGCTGGGGGTGTAGCTCAGTGATATAGCACTTGCCTACATGTGTGAGACCCTGGGTTCCACTCCCAGTACTGAACACACACACACACACAAAGAGGCTATGACAGAATTGTTGGTCCCCTACCCAATATCCTTTTGTCCCTGTCTTCCTTCCTAGCAAAGAGCCAGTTTCATCCAGTTTGCTATTCTTCCCCCACATAGCTACGTGCTTCAGGACCAGTCTAAGCCAATTAAGGTAATCTTATTAGGAGTGGGCATGGACAGTGGCCCAAATCTGGACAAAGAAGCCTGATGAGAAATCTGCAGGAAACCAAGGAAGGCTTTTTCTTCTGGATGTGACTTCTACGTTTGTGCAATTCTGATGGCAAGCCGAGACTTTAGGATGGCAGAGTAGAAAGCGGCAAGTAGCATGAGCCAATGACACAATCACCTCTGAGGTCCATCTCTGGGCTTCTATGTACTGGCAACTCATAAGCCATTTTTTTTTTTTTTGGTGCTGGGGATCGAACTCGGGTCCTTGTGCTTGCAAGGCAAGCACTTTAACCGCTGAGCTAAATCCCCAGCCCCTCATAAGCCATTTTGAGCAAGGGTTTTCAGCTAATTGCAGCCAAAAATGTCCCCAGAAATATTTCATAGTAATTAGTAAAGTATAGTGGTACACACCTATAATCCCAGCACTCAGGAGGCTAAAGCAGGAGGATCACAGTGAGTTTAAGGTCACCCTGGGGTACATTGTGAGTTCAAGGCTAGCCTTTAGATTCTTTAAAAAAAAAAAAGTGGGAAAAAATTTGAGTGAAATTTTACCTTAAAAATTGAGACAAAAATTATGAAGTTGGTTACTACATTTAACATAGGGTTATAATTATAACTACATGCCAGTTCTTAGAATAATCAAAGAACAATATAAAGCATTAACTGCCCCTCCCTAAAATATGATTTTCTCTGAATATTATGAAGCTTCCAGTCTCACTTTTACAATATTCAAAGGTCAGTTTTGCCAAAATATTGCTGGGCTTTATTAAATTTTCCAAGGGATTTCTTTACTTATTGTGGTACAGAGGATTGAACCCAGAGCCTTCCCAGTGAGCCACATCCCTATACTTTTCATATTTTTTGAGATGGGGGTCTCTCTAAGTCACTAAATTGCTTAGGCTGGGCTTGAATTTGTAATCCTCCTGCTTCAGCCTCTCAGAATGCTGGGATTATAGGTATGTGCCACAATGCCTGGCTCCAACAGTTTAATTTAATTCATTGATATGCAAATCTTCTGCTTTTCAAGTTTCTATCATCTCACATACTTGTTGATTTCCCTTTTCCATTTGTAAACTGGTATAAGGCTGAAAATTCTTGATCCCTGAAAGGAATTCAGGGACTTCACATACTCATGCAAATCTCAGAGGATGCACAATTTCAGTTTGCAAGGCTTTATTTGCATTGTATTATCCTTATGTTTACATGTACTCAGCAATCAGATACTGCTAAAATGATTGGCAGGGACAAGCAGGAAGGAATGGTTAAGTAGCAACTAATTTGATAAGTAATTAGTTCATTGGCACAATTTTCGTTTCATGGCTTCCTTTTTTATACAGCATTGCGATCATAGATACATGGATAATGAAAACTCCGTTATCTAAGGTTCTAGGTCAAAATGTGTGGCAAGTTAAAAACAAACAAATAAACAAAACAACCCTCCAAAAAAACCAAACAAAAAAAAGTGTGGTAAGGAATAAATGAGACAATGGTTGTCAAATTCCTAGGTGGATACCTGCTTCCAGAAAAAGTTTTATAAATTGGTAGCTATAAACTGGGTGTGGTGGAATATCCAGTTTGAGGCCAGACTGAACTACATAGTAAGATCCTGTTTTGAACAAAAAACAAAAACAAAACCACAAAAAACCCAAATAAACAAAACTGGTAGCTATTACACTACATAGCAATTGAGAGGGACATCAAGACAATTTCATGGACTCAGAAGAGCATCAATTGCCAGAGTTGTAACAAAAAGAAAAATAAACCAGACTGAAAAAAAAAAAAAAAGAGAGAGAAACCTGGGTAGCGAACCATAGACATAGGGTTGAGGATTTAGCTTAGTGGTAGAGAGCTTGCCTAGCAAGCACAAGGTCCTGAGTTTGATCCTCAGCACCCCCCAAAAGAAAAACAAAAACAAACAAACAAAAATAGACTTCTAGGGGATGGGGATTTAGCCCAGTGGTTAGAGTGCTTGCCTAGCAAGCATAAGGCCCTGAGTTTGATCCCAGCACCAAAAAAAAAAAAAAAAACCACACAAAAAAACCCACCTTCCAAAAATAGACTCCTAAAGTTGTTAGCAATATTAAAGAAAAATATAAATGGAGGGCACAGTTAGATATACCTGTAATACAGATATACCTGTAATATAGTGACTAAGCATCTTTTTATATGCTTATGAGTTGACTAAAGGCTGGATAGGGGATGGGATGGTTACTGCAAAAACCAAAGCCAGATTAAAGGGTTGGGACTTTCACCCCACTCTCGACTTCTGGGCCAGAGAGAGAGGCTGAAGGTTAAACTGATCATCAGTGGCCAATTATATAATCAAACGTGCATATGTAATGAAGCCTCCATAAAAACTCAAAAGGCCAGGGCATGGTGGGTGGAGCATGCTTGTAACCCCAGAATTTGGGAGGCTGAGGCAAGGGGATCACCAAGTGAGGCCACCCTAGGCTACACACAGAGTTCAAGGCTAGCCTGAACTACAGTGCGATCCTGTCTCAACTCCCTCCTCAAAACAAACACACCCCTAAAAAGCCCCCCAAAGGACAAGATTTGCTGCATACATAGGGGTGCCTAGGGATTGATATGCCCTGAAGGCATGGAGCCCTTCTCCCATACTTTGTCCTATATATCTTTGTCTGTATCCTTTGCAATATTCTTTAAAATGAACTAGTAAACCCCATGTGAGGGGTGCACACTTGTAATCCCAGTACTCAGGAAGCTCAGGAGGAGTGCCTTGAATTTAAGACCTGCATGGGCTACATAATGGGTTCAAGATCAGCCTGGACTACATAGCCAGACCTGGTCTCTAAATACATACTTACATAAATAAATAGATAGGTAGACAAAGACTGGTGAGCTGGGCATGGTGGCAAACACCTATAGTCCCATCATTTAGGAGGCTGAGACATGAGGATTGCCTGGACTCTGAAGCCAGCCTGGGCTACACAGTAAGCTCAAGGTCAGCCTGAACTATATAGAGAGACCCTGTCTCAAAAACCAAAAGAAAAAAAAAAAAACCCCAAAACATAAATAAGACTGGTAACCCTAAAAAACAAAACAAAAAAAAAAACCCCACACACACACAAAAAAAACTGGTAACCCTGCATGTTGCTACACATCTATAATCCTAGCATTCGGGGGCTGAGGCAGAAGGATTTCAAATTTGAGGCCAGCCTGGGCTACATAACAAATTCAAGGTTGGCGTGGACTACACAGAAAGATCCTGTCTCAAAAAACAAAAATAAATAAACTGGTAACATAAGCATTTCCCCACATATTTTTTTTTCCCTGCATATTTGTAACCTACTCTAGTAAATTAATTGAGCTCGAGGTGGGGATAGTGGGAACTCCAACTTTTAGCTAGCTAGTCTGTCTGAAGCTAGAGGGCCAGACATGGCAACTGGCATGCAAAGTGAGGAGGCAGTCTTGTGGGGCTGATGCCACTACCTCTAGGTAGATAGTGTCAGAACTGGGTTCATTAGAGAACACCTTGCTGTTGTTTGCTGCTGCATTCCTTGCTTGGAGGTCGGGGAAACCCCACATATCAATTCTAAGAAGCATACTGGGAGAGTGTAGTAGGAAAAACTGAGTTTATTTTATTCCTACATGATCACAATACTCTAAGGTCAAATACCCATAGCCACACAGCCAAAGCTCAAGGTATCCTGACTTCTCAGAAGTGTTAGCTATAATCATAAAACACAAATGTAAGCTTTGAGTCTTTGTCAGTGAGATCCAATGACATTAAGGGAGTCATCTATAGATAAAAGAGCCTAAACAGCTTCATTTACTATAGAGAGATTGCTAATGAGTAACAGCCAATAAAGAAAAGGGCCAAAATACTTCCTCCCTTACGCTTTATAAACTGCTGTAACTGCTGAGAACAGTTTCTTATTATGTTGGGTTTGAAGTAGTGAATTATTCTTTTTCTTTTTTTTTTTTTTTTGGTACCAGGAATCGAACTCAGGGCCTCATGCTTGCAAGGCAAACACTCTAACCACTGAGCTAAATCCCCGGCCCAATTATTCTTTTCCATAATAAACTTACTTTATTTTTGGTAGTACTAGGGATGGAACCCAGGGGTGTTCTACCACTGAGCTATAGTCCTAACACTTTCTTATGTTATTTATTTTGCTAATTTTTGTGGCGATTAAACCCAGGGCCTCTTTACACTGAGCTACATTCCCAGCCCTTTTAAAATTTTTAATTTCGGGCCAGGTGTGACAGCCTGTAATCCCAGCACTCAGAAGGCTGAGACAGGAGGATCACTATGAGTTCAAGACCAGCCGGGGGAATAAAGTTAGCTCAAGGCCAGTCTGAACTACATAATGAGACCCTGTCTCAATAAAAAAAAACAAAGAAAACAGGGGTTGGGGGTTTAGCACAGTGGGGGAGCACTTATCTAGCAAGTGCAAGGCCCTGAGTTTGCTCCCAAACATCCCCAAAAACAAAACAAAAAACAAATTTGCCCAGCATGAACTTGAACTTGGAATCCTCCTGATTCAGCCTTCCAGAATGCTGAGATTATAGGCATGTGCCACCTAGCTTTTTGTTTTGAGACAAATTCTCACTAAATTGCCTAGGCTCACAATAATTCTCCTGCCTCATCCTCCCTGGTTACATGTGTGTGCCACTGTCTCTGGCTCACAATAAACTTTTTAAGAATTTTCTAAGTCAATATGATTTTATTTTTGCCCACTTAGTGCTAACTCCTGCAATACTGTTCTTTGACTGTCCTTTAAAGTACTGTACCTGGGGCTGGGGATTTAGCTCAGTGACTAGAGTGCTTGCCTTGTAAGCACAAGGGCCTGAGTTCGATCCCTGGCACCACCAAAAAAAAAAAAAAAAAAAAGTACTGTACCTGCCACTTTCTATTATGTAGTATAGTTATGGCTTCAGCACTGTTTTGGCTGCTATTTAATTGTCTTCAAACCCTCATTTTATAAAGGATGAAATTGTCACTAAGATGAAAAGTCTTATTCAGGGTCAAGACTATCTTTCTGACTCCATAACCCCTAAAGGGTTATGCCAGCTTTTCTGAATTTGAATAAACTGCAATGACCTAAACATCTGCCATAGCCACCCATATAATATTTGCACTTTTTATTTTCAAATGGTTTCCCTTATATCAGCTCACTTCCTTTATACTGTTTAACATGGAACTTTAAGTCTAACATATGAAAACTACTACAAATCACTGCACCATATAAATCTTTCAGCTACGGTAAGTATTTGATTGTAATTAGATTTCAGAGTCTAAATATTGAAAATAAATCAGAGCCATGAGTTTTATGAAAATGACTACAAATCAAAGTCTACATATTAACATAACTATTTACTATTTTTTTTTGTGTGTGTGCTGCCGGGGATCGAACTCAGGGCCTTGTGCTTGCAAGGCAAGCACTCTAATCACTGAGATAAATCCCCAGCCCCATAACTATTTACTATTAAAATCATCTTCCCTGACCATTTGTATACAGATTCGGCTATGGAAACATTTGCTAAATTACTTCCTACACTTGATCTTAGCCAAAAGGCCGAGAAGCAATAGCTAAATTACTTCCTAAAAACATTTCCGTCACCAGCCCTTTGGTCCTCCAAAAGCAGCATTCATCCTCAAATGTGCATATTACTTAAAAAGCCCAACACATGCAGTGAGCTCTGCACACAGCCAGTGTGCAACACGTGATCCAAGAATATCCTTTAACATCCTATCCAGCATTCAACTTATCTTTGCTAAAGGCTAGCACTGCGCATGAATTCTAAGCTAGTTCACTTCTCAATGGCCTTCAAGGTAGTCTACATCTTTGTACCCTCGCTCAATGCCTGGCCAATGGGAAACACCTTCTTACTCCAAGTTTGTTGAAGGAATAAATGAATAAGTGACTATGGGAAGCTATTAGAATCCAGTGGTTAAATACCACAGCTTAGGGCTCTGGTGGAAAAAGTTAATTCTAGTTTAACCCCCAGCACTTTCTTACAGCTCCTTGAAATTTTATCCTCCTTGAAAGTTCTGACTTACCCCTCCTGTCTTTTTTTCCTGTTCTCCTGGCTTTGTACCAAATTCCAACTTCCTTGGCTTACATATAGATAGCTTTCAGAGTGTGGGAGCACTTGACACAGGTTTGCTTATTATTTTCGTCTTCCTCGATCCCTGCTCCTGCCCTTCCCTTGACTGTATCTATCCTTTCCTTCATTATTTTTCTCAAGTACGTACAAGTCAGAAAAACAGCCTTCAAAGAATAGAGCAGAGACATAGGAACTATTAGTCTCTTAACTTTTGACTTTCCCTGGCTCTGTCTCCCCATCTACAAAGTAATAATAATTTTACTTATGGAATATTTCTATGTACTGGGTCTTATTGAAAGCACTTTACAGATATTAATTCATTCAATGGGAATAACTTGCCTCTAACAAGGTTTTTCTAAGGACAAGGTCAGATGTTGAAGTTGAATGTGCTTTGCAGGATGAGTGTTTTTTCAGATAAAGAGCCTGCACTGGTATAAAGTGATGACCAGCCAGATTAAGTTTCCCCATTATTTCACCACTCAGAACTCTGAACTTTTCCTCTGAAGGCCTTACTTCCTTTTTTTATGGAGGCGGTGGGGTGCTGAGGATGGAACCTAGGGGCGTTCTACCACTGAGCTACATCCCCAACCCTTTTCATTTTTAAATTTTGAGATAGTCTTACTAAATTCCCCAGAAAGAACTTGAACTTGCAATCCTCCTGCCTCAGCCTGCTTCAGTCCTGGAACTCTAGGCATGTACCCCCATACCCAACTCTGTACTTCCATTTTTTTTTTTCTTTCTTTCTTTAGGGCAGGGTCTCATTATGCAGTTCAGGTAGGCCTCAAACTCTGCACAATCCTCCTGTCTCAGCCTCCCAAGTGCTGGAAGTGTATGCCACTGTGCCTGGTTCTTTACTTTCATTTTAAGGAAGCAATTATTTCCTTTTTTTTTTTTTTTTGATTCTGGGGATCAAACTCAGGGCCTTGTGCTTGGGAGGCAGACATTCTGACCACTGACCTAAATCCCCAGCCCCAGGAAACAATTATTTCTGTGACTATAATTTAGTATTTAGCTCCCTAACTAGAGGGGAAGCTCCATGATAGCAGGGACACAATTTACCTTTTTCTCTTTTTTATAGTGTTTATAAATGACAGCTATTTTTATTTATAGTTTATTACAAATCCATTGGACAGTCTGGAATTTATGGAACCAAATAGCAAGATCAAGAAAAATGGCTGGATAGCAAAAATTAGGAGTAAGTAGCATGTTGTTATAATTGGCTCAATTTACCTTTTCCAACAATGTTACCTCCATAACTTTGCCTGGAGTAAATTTTCAGGAACCAAGTGCTAAATCAATGAAATCAATGAAAATCAAACCAACTAAACTGTCCATAAAATGAAATAAGTGAAATAATCTCTAAGATATATTGATAAGTGAGAAGAATCAGGCGCAGAAGGATGTGTGTGAATAGTATGCTGTTGCAGGGCGTGGTGGCGCACACCTGTAATCCCAGCACTCAGGTGGCTGAGGCAGAAGGATCACCATGAGTTCAAGGCCGGCCTGACTTATGTAGCAAACCCTTTCTTAAAAATAGATAGATAGATAGTATGTCACCACTTGTATTAAAAAAGAAAAATGAGGGAAGTGCCCTTCCTTCTTTTCCCCTGTCGGGCTGGCTCGGTGCTGTTGAAATGGGCAAGTTCGTGAAATCCGAGAAGGTGGTGCTGGTCCTGGCCGGACGATACTCCGATACTCCGGACGCAAAGCCGTAATCGTGAAGAACACCGACGACGGCACCTCCGACCACCCCTACAGCCATGCCCTGTTGGCCGGGATCGACTGCTCTCACCGCAAAGCGACAGCCGCCACGGGAAAAGAAGAAAAGCGCCAAGCGGTCAAAAATCAAGTCCTTTGTGAAAGTTTATAACTACAAAGACCTCATGCCCACAACATACTCTGTGGACATCCCCTTGGACAAGACTGCGCTCAACAAGGACGTCTTCAGAGACCCTGCCCTCAAGCGCAAGGCCCGCCGTGAGGCTAAGATCAAGTTTGAGGTGAGACACAAGACAGGCAAGAACAAGTGGTTCTTCCAGAAGCTTCTGTTTCAGTTGTTTTTGTTTCCACCATTAAAAGTTAAAAAAAAAAAAAAGAAAAGAAAAATGAGTAATGGGTGAATACTTTAGTGGTACAGATCCAAGCCCCTGGGCTTGAAAAAAAAACAGGGACTTAAAAAGCTGCTTTTGCTAAAAGTTACTGACTTTTCACTTGGGCCTACAGATACCCAGTGGTAACTACAATCAGAATAAAACTCAGGGTTGGGGATTTAGCTCAGTGGCAGAGGGCTTGCCTAGCAAGCATAAGGCCCGGAGTTCAATTCCCAGCATCTCCCTCAACCAAAAAAAAAAAAGAAAAAAAACAAAAAAACAAAAAGAAACCACCTTGGCATCTCCATCTTCATTTTATATCTGTCTCCTTTTTTTTAACCTTAAAACTTTGGGTCAGGGTCTGGGGATTTAGCTCAGTGGTTAAAGTGCTTGCCTTGCAAGCACAAGGACCCAAGTTCGATCCCCAGCACCAAAACAAAACAAAACAGAAAAACAAAAAACAACAAAAAAAAAACTTTGGGTCGGATTCCTGCTCAGCTCTGCACATAGGCATGTTAATCACTTGTGGGGATTTGTCTAAAAACTGGTTTCTTAGTTAACTGTGGTAGCACATACCTGTAATCCCAGTTGGGTGGAAGCTGAAGCAGGAGACTGCCAAATTCGAGCCTGGGCAATTTAGCAAGACTCTGTCTCAAATAAAAAGGGCTGGGGCTGTAGTTCAGTACAAAGGCCCTGGGTTCAATCCCCAGTGCCAGGAAAAATATATATATAATAAATTTGTGTTGTTTTTGTCATTAAACTAGTGGTAATTTGTTAGAGGTGCAAGAAGAAAACTATTATACCTCCTGATGCCTCCCTGTCTTTATTGTTCAAGCCTTCCTTTCTATTCAGTGAACACTGATTTTTCTGAGTTCCTGCAGCACTTATTTCCTGTGTTTTCCATGTTTTTGTTTCACATGTTTAGCGCCTGAAAGCTTATTTATTTTACAATTATTAAATGCCTGCCATGTGAGATGCAGGGATGGACTATGTGAAAGGGTGTTTAGGGACAACTGTGAATTTCTTGGATTGCTTAGTAATGTGCTAACACATAGGATAAAATCCTCACAGTGGTACCTAGAGACCTTTCATAGAGGTTGCATCTGGTCAAACTTTTCCATGCTACTCAGTAATTCATCAGTGATCACTTAATCCAGTCCTCCACATTCATTCACAGCCCAGGGAAACTACTAATTCCATTATGAAGACTTACCCATGTCCCAGCATTTGTTACTTTGCTTTTTTGTACATCTCTTTTAAACTATTTATCACATACACTCATGATTCCCAGATACCAAGTACACATACTCTAAAGTCCTTTACATAAAATGGTGTAGGATTTGCATATAATTTCCCATATATTTTAAATTATCCATAGATTATTTATGATACTTAATACAGTGTAAATACTACATAAATAGTTGTGTACTATACTGTGTAGCGAATAATAAAAAGTCCATGCATATTCAGTAGACACAATTAAAAAAAATATGATCCTGTATAAATTGGCTCATCCAAGTCCAAGTATATCCCACCTTAAACATTATGGGGATAGTTTGGAAACATTTATCTTTATGTCATCTGTACCCATTACAGCACCAGATTTCAGATTAGTGGCAGAATACAGCCTAGTTCTCTAGTTGAGGAGCTCTGACCAAACATTTATATTCAGATCTCAAACTTAGATATATAGTACTTGGCTCTCACAATTGACCCACATGATGTGTGTTAAAATTTGAATTGACCCGGGCATGGTGGCACATGCCTGTTATCCCATCATTCTGGGAGGCTGAGGCAAGAGCATTGAAAATTCAAGCCCAACATGGGTAATTAAGCTACTTAGCAAGACCCTGACTCAAAATTTTAAAATACTGATTTTTTTTATTTACTATTTCAGAGTCATTTTAAAAATTTATTTATTTATTTGTTTGTTTGTTTGTTTTTTTTTTGTGGTGCCAGGGATCGAACTCAGGCCCTTGTGCTTGCAAGGCAAGCACTCTAATCACTGAGCTAAATCCCCAGCCCCCATTTTTTAAATTTAAATGGACAGGACTTATTCTGTTGAAATTTGTGAACAAAAACTTTAGTCTTCTCAAATATAATAATACTTTTTCAATTACTTTTATTCTCAAGATATTATTTGTGCACACACCTTATGATAAAGCTTCTGTGGTACATTTCCTAAATATTAGTCATTTTTGTATTCCTTGTCTGTTTTCCCTAAATCACACATTCCCTCCTTTTTTTGGAGGGGGTGGGAATCGAACAGCCCCCCTGCTTTCATATAGTAATAAATTAAGTAAATTTTTTTTTAAAATTAAGTAAATATTTTAGACAATAAAAAAATTAAAAAGTAAAACAAACAAACAAAAAAAGTAAAACAAGGCCAGGAATTTAGCTCACTGGTTAGAGTGCTTGCCTAGCAGGCACAAGGCCCTGAGTTCGATCCCTGGCACCCCCCCAAAAAAAAAAGTAAAAAAAAAAGGGGGGGCTGGATATGTAGCTCAGTGCAAAGGCCCTGGGTTAGATGCAAGTTTGATTTATACGTGCATACATGCATAAATACATTTGAATTGATATTCAGTTTCTAAAGACAAATTTATATAAAATCTGGATTTCTGACAATGAAATTCTGGCAACACTAGATCGTCATTTTCATGGCAGCCACTAGCTGGGTTAAATACATGAGGCCTGCTTTTTTTTTTTTTTTTGGTGGTGCCGGGGATCGAACTCAGGCCCTTGTGCTTACAAGGCAAGCACTCTAATCACTGAGCTAAATCCCCAGCCGCTGGGCCTGCTTTTGATTTTAACCTACTGACACTCCGTGCCTAGCACAAAGTCCTGTGTTGTTGATTATTTAGTCATTCTTTTTCTTCTTTTTTATTTTTGTACTACTGGAGAATGAACAGAGGCCCTAAAACATGCTAGGCAAGTGCTCTACAACTGGGCTATATCCCCAGTGTTTTTAAAATTTTATTTTTTGAGACAGGGTCTCAGTACGTAGCCCAGGCTGGCCTTGAACTCATGACAATCCTCCTGCTTCAGTCTCCCAAATAGGTGGGATTACCAGCCTGGTTTCATCCTTCTTTTTCCTAGGAGTGAAACCTTCTTACACTGGGCTCTTTCACCTAAGTCCTAAAAGCATCTGGGTTTTCAACACATCTTGGACCTTAAGCCAGTCCCATGTGCCAAATGAGAAACATAAACATTTATCTGTGATTCTGTAAAGAGTCCTGCAGGGTAAAGCGTGAATAAAATAGAGAATGCTGCCTGGGAGGCGGTACGTGCTTGGAAAATGATTAATATCAGGAGTTCAAGAACTATTTGCAAAACGAATCAATGAAGGAATAAGCTAACCAACAAATATTCATGTTACTATTTCGCAAAGACGAGACTAACGATGGGAAATAACGCCAAAGCGTTTTTATCCATTAGTGAGGCCACGTTGTGCCCGAGGTACTGCAGATGGGGGGAGGGGGGGAGAGAGAGAGAGACAGAGAGAGACAGAGAGAGAGAGACAGAGAGAGAGAGAGAGAGAGAGAGAGAGAGAGAGAGAGACCGCAGTTACTATAAATCCCAGACAAGCTCGTGAATGAAGGCGTGAAAGTAAAGTCGGCGGTAAAAGAGCCACGCCTGTGGAGGCTTCCCTCTTGTCACAGTGCACACACCAACGCTCAATGAGTGCCCGATGAAAGAACGGCCACCAGACTGCAAGCGGGCCTCAAAGCACCCTCCGCCTGCAGCCGCCCTCGGGCCGGCCTCCTCCCCACCCTGCTGTCGCGCCCCGCCCTTACAGGATGTCCTCGCGGATGGAGGTGCCGTGGTTGAGGTTGTGGAAGCGGACGGAGACGCAGTCCCTGAGAATGAAGGAGCACCTGTTCTCCTTTTTGTAGGCGCTGAAGCACTCCTTGAAGTCTTCATAGGTCTTGAAGCAGCTACCCAGCTCCATGGCCGCCCCGACAGCCCACGCCAGGGGTTGGCCCCAAGATCACACGAGGGGTCAGAGGTCACAACGTTTACAGAGTTTCATGGGTCCAGGATGCCTTACAGCGCGGCCCCAATTAGATGGCCTATTATGAAGCTCCGGAGGAGCCCCAGGCCGGACTGGGTTGTAAGAGGCTGGGGGAGCCTGCTGTCTGACAGAAGGGAAATGACAGTCCGTACGACCGAGGATCCACCCCCCTTCCGGTGTCATATCCAATTACACACGGGATTCTCAGACTGGCATTTATTTATTCCAATCGCTGAAGAAAGACAACGACGCCCGACTCGGGAACTGACAGGAACACTGACCAATCATAACCTGCGTTTTACTCGGACACTCCGGGGACTTCCGGTTACTAAGGCACTCTGCCGGAAACTCCGAGGTGCTGTGTAGGTCTCCGCGCGTTCTGCCCGGAGGCGTGTGTGCGGCCGGCACCGAGTGAACGAGATGTCGATCCTTCAAGCTCCGGAGGATGGGCAGGGCGGCGGCGACCGCGGCGATCCCTCCCGGGACCTCCGTAGCGTTCTGGTCACCAGTGTGCTCAGCCTCGAGCCGCTGGACGAGGATCTCTTCAGGTAGCCGGCCTCACCAGGCCCGCACCCTTCCTTTGAGACTGAGACTCCTGCTCTCGATTGCCGCCGCCTCGTGGCCCCCAGCTCTGGGAATAGGATGGGCGCTGTGCGGGATGCAAGCCCTGCTTCAGTTAGGAGAGAACCTGTCCCTGACAGCTGTCCTCGCTGCCCCGTAGGAGGTCCTGGCGATCTGGGCAAAGGAAGTGTGATCTGAGATACCCTCTTTGGGAGCCCCCCTTCAGCCTCCCCTGGAAAGTCAGCCCAGGGGAGGGCAGTGAGTTGCTCAAGGGCACACAGATGGTTAGATTTAAAACTTAAATGCGGCTCTTGCGTATTCACTGTCCTTTTCCTCTCACATAGGTCATCCCCAGCACTGTTTGATGAGATCTGGTAGCTCGTTACTTGGGCCTTCCCAGCATCGCTGAAGTTATACAGGGATTTTTCACAGCTTTGACCTCCAAAGCTTCTACTGGACTTATTGGAAGCTATCTTACTTTGATTTCCCTTCCTTCCACTTAAGCAATTATAAATAACTTGGTGTGTGTGTGTGTGTATGTGTGTGTGTGTGTGTGTGTGTGCTGCTATTTGCAATGCACTATTAGGGGAAGTGATAAATTCTGTGCAGTGGGAGGCTTTAGCTTCCATAGGGCTGGAGCCCTGGGCAAACCTTTTTACCTCATGGCCTGGTCAAAATTTCCTCATCTGTACAAAATGTCACACCCTGGGGGAATTAGATTTGATGTCTAAATGTACTTTTAGCTCTGAGTCTAATTATTGGAAGAAATGATCTATTTCAGTTGGGGGTGTTAAGTGGCAGGCCACCCCTGTCCTGACAGGTGGGGTTCATCTTGGTCCATTTCAAGGCCTTGAGAGGCTTCTGCCTTACTCTGGCTTGGGGAGTCGAAGAAACAAACATTGGAGTTGAGGTCAAAAAGTCAAAAGGCCTAGATGCCGCCCAGAATTGGCAATATTTAAACTGTATAAGCTTGCTTAAGTGGATTCTTTTTTTGTACTAGGAATTGAACCCTGGGCTTTCCCACTAAGCTACCCCAGCTCCTTTTTTTAAAAAAATTTTAATTTTTTTTTTTAATATAAATTTTAAGACAGGTTCTTCCTGAGTTACTAAATTGCCCTTTCTGGGCTTGAATTTGCAGTCCTCCTACCTCAGCCTCCTAGAGTCTTGGGATTGTAGGCATGCACAGCACATCCTCAAGTCACTTTTTGGGATGGTTGGTGCTGGGGATCGAACTTAGGGCCTTGGACCTACTAGTCAAGTGCCATACCTCTGAGCTAAATCCCCAACCCCTCAATCAACTTTCTTCTTCTTTTTTTTTTTTTTGTGGTGCCGGGGATCGAACTCAGGGCCTTGTGCTTGCAAGGCAAGCACTCTAATCACTGAGCTAAATCCCCAGCCCCTCAATCAACTTTCGATTTCTTTTTTTCTTTCTTTCTCTCTCTCTCTTTTTTTTTTTTTTTTTTTTTTGAGATAGGTTCTTGCTATGTACTCCAGGCTTGCCTTGAATTCACTATGGAACCTAAGCCGGCTTCAAACTGGTGGCAATCCTCCTGCCTCAGCCTCCCAAGTGCTGGGATTACAGGAATGTTGCCACCAAGCCCAACTCTCACTTTTGATTTCTGATCCCTGTTCTCTTAGTGTAAAATAGGAAGTTAGTTTATTATCCTGAACTGAAGTCCCCAGAAACATTGGGTGGTCATAAAGACTAGAATTTTATGCAAAGTGATTCAGATATTTGCCTGGGAAAGTGTCCTTGGCTTTTTATTAGTACATGTTGTGACACATAATGAGTACATTTATCATGGGGGGAGTTGGTATACGTACACGCCTCCATGACTTTGACCACATTTTCAAAAGGATCCGGAACCCAGTAAAGTTCAGGAATTCTGTGCTGGAGGTTTATTGAGGCTTAGAGAATTTGGAGTAGCCTCGAGCCTTTTCACTTTTCTCTTCTCCCCGCAGAGGAAGGCATTACTGGGTACCCACCACCCAGCGGCTCTTTGGGGGTCAGATCGTGGGCCAGGCCCTGGTGGCTGCAGCCAAGTCTGTGAGTGACGACGTCCATGTGCACTCCCTGCACTGCTACTTTGTTCGGGCAGGTAAACCCTGACACCCTGGCTCCTTGCTTCCAGTCCCGACCTGGTGGCCTAGCAGACTTCTTCCTGGGTTTGGGGGCTGACTGAAGAAAAAGGAGGAGAGAGGAAGAGGATCTGAGAAGCGGGGGAGGATCGGTGCAGGGCCTGCACATGGTTGGCTGGTTTTCCATAACTGATAACTATCTGCCATGCTGGATGGAAGGCTGGTGACATGGGTGGTAAAAGAATTTACGAAGAGTAGAATAAGTAAAAAGGAGATTTACTGGCACACAGGCTGTGAGAGACCACAGGGCAGTCAGGAGAGGGGTCCTTGCCTAGAGCCGGGAGAGGATGCTTTTTATTGGAGGAGGATGGGGGTGGGTCTGATGTTGGCCATTGGCAGTGCATCCTTGGTTTCGAAGAGCAATGGAGCACAGAATGTGCTTGTGTTCTTGGAAGAATTTAGGCATCTTGAAATGTTGGTTGTCAGGCGCACACCTCATTGTCCTACTGTCCATAATGAAAAACGTTTTCGTTGTATTATTGTCCACGCTGTATTTTTTTTTTTTTTTTTTTTTGGTGGTGCCGGGGATTGAACTCAGGCCCTTGTGCTTGCAAGGCAAGCACTCTAATCACTGAGCTAAATCCCCAGCCCTTTTTTGTATTTTTTTTTTTTGATGATGAACTTTGGAAGTAATTAAAATTTGCGTGATACCAAGCACAGTCAATTGTTTATCTGTTTAGTCCTCATAAGTAATGTCAGAAAACAAAATTAGGGTTAGGGGTATAGCTCAGTGGGAGTGCTTGCTTATCATGTTTGAAACTAGTTTCAATCCTCAGCACCTTAAAAAGAAGACAAATTATAATAATTTAGTGTAAAGATTTTTTTTTTTGGCCAGGTGTGGTGGTACATGCCTGTAATACCAGCACTCAGGAGGCTGAAGCAGGAGGATTGCAATGAGTTTTTTTTGTTTGTTTGTTTTTTGTATGTGTGTGGTACTGGGGATTGAACCAGGACTTTTGTTTCTTATTTTGAGACAGGGTCTTGCTAAATTCCCTAGGCTGGGCTCAAGCTTGCAGTCCTCCTGCCTCAGCTTTGCAGAGTGCTATGATTATAGGTTGTGTGCTACCACATCTGGCTAGTTTAAAGGTTATTTTTCTTCTCTGTATTAAAGATTGAACTCTGGACCTTCACCTTAAGCTACATCCCCAGTCCTCTTATTTCAGACTGGATTTTGCTAAATTACCCAGGTTGGGCTCACATTTGTGATCTTCCTGCCTCGGCTTCTCAGAGTGCTGAGATTACAAGCATTCACCAACACATCCAGCTAAAGATTGAATTGACCTCTATGTTTTTTTTATTGAGGCAGGGTCTTGCTATGTATTCCAGTCTTTTTGGGGGGAGTACTGGGGCTTGAACTCAGGGCCTTGTGCTTACTAGACAAGCACTCTAGCACTTGAGCTAAATCCCCAACCCAGTCTTTTTTTTTGTTCTTCATGGTTTTAAAAATTTTTTTTGGCTGGGGATTTAGTACCAAAAAAAAAGTATTTTAGTGGTACATTTTAGATATACATACTAACATTTATCATAGGGTATCATCCAGTCTTGTCTCAAACTTAGAATCCTTCTGCCTCAGCCTCCTGACTGCTGGTATTACAGATACCACCGTGTCTGGCCAATATATCAGCACTACTTGTATATATAAATTTCCATTTTCCCTGTCTCCTTCAGAATACTTACTCAGAGCTGCCTGAATCTGTGTCTTCTAAATTGCCATCCCTAACACCTCAGATAAGTTTCTTTTACATTTCTGAGTTTGACCTCCTAGACATTGGCAAGCTGTTACAGGATTTTTTCATTTTCTCACGCTGGGGATTGAACCCAGGGCCTTGCATATGCTAGGAATTGGATTTATTGATTTTTTTGTGGTGCTGAGAATCAAACCTAGAGCCTAACGTGTGCTAGGCAAGTGTTCTACTACTGACTTACACCCCAGCCTTTCCTTTCCTTTCCTTCCCTCCCTTTCTCTCTCTGTCTCTATCTTTCTCTGTCTCTGTCTCTGTCTCTCTTTGAGATGGGGTCTTGCTATATTACCCAGGCTGGTCATGAACTCCTGGGCTCACTTAATCTTGCCCACCTCACCCACCTCAGCCTGCTGAGTATCTGGTCAAGTACACGTGTGAGTCACCTTGGTTTTTTTTTGAGACAGAGTCTTGCTATGTAGTTCAGGCTGCCCTTGAATTCACAATAATCCTCCTGCTTCAACCTCTCAAGTGCTGGAATTCCAGGCCTGTGCCACCATGCTCGGAAGCTTCTTTTATTCTCGAATCAGCAACACTTTGTTTCATAAAACAGGATAAATATTCTGTGAGTTGAGCAGAGAGATTGGTTTTATAGATAGAGAAAGATTGAAAATAAAGACACAAGAACAAAAAGTGGGCCTGGCACGGTTGTGCATGCCTGTAATCCCAGCACTTGGGAGGCTGAGGCAGGAGGATCACTGCAAGTTTGAGACCAGCCTGGGCTACACAGTGAGTTCAAGGCCACCTTGAATTAGAGTGAGGCCCTATCTAAAAAAAAACCTTACAAAAAGAAGGAACAAAAGTGGATTGGTCATTTAAAAGTTACTTTCCTTGGGGCTGGGGGAGTAGCTTAGTGGTAGAATGCTTGCCTAGCATGTAAGAGGCACTGGGTTTGATCCTCAGCACTGAAAAAATAAGTTACTTTCCTTGTAAAGTGGGGGTAAGGAGACAGAACAATAGAAAAATAACTTATAGGTTAAAATCAAGTTAACTTTTTTTTTTTTTTGAGACAGGGTCTTGCTACTCAGGTGGCCTCACGGCAGTCCTCCTACCTCAGCCTCCTGCGTGCTGGGATTATGGGCAGACACCTCCACGCCTGGCAAATTAACTTTTCTGTCTAAGGAGAATGAGGGAACTTCATTATCTGCCCTGGTCTATTTGGGAAATTTGGTTCTTACCCTTCTGGTTTCTTGGGCAATTATATAAACAACATAGTTTTGCTTTGGTTACTTGGAACTTCAGTGTGATTTACTCCATTCAGATATGTGGTATGTTGGGGCCCAGTGTAGGAACCTAGTCCAAAACAGTGGCCTCCTATACTGTTTCTTTAGCAATAAACATGAGTATCAGGCATTCCAGACACCATTCTTACCTAAGGAAGCTGGGACCTGGAGAGGTTTCATTACCAGCTCCCATAGTGCTCAGCAAGGCTGAATGTGGTTTTTTTTTTTTTTTTTTTTTTTTTTTTGTGTGGGGGGGATCGAACTCAGGGTCTTGTACTTGCAAGGCAAGCAGTACTGTAACCACTGAGGTGACTCTCTAGCTTGCCAGGATTTGAACATATGGTTCCAAGGACCAGACTGTTTCTTGCTTCTTGCTTCTTTCACTTTCAGGAGATAATTCCAAACCATGGCAGAGCTGCCAAGGTTTCAGGGGAGAGATTCTCTTCCTTGGAAATTCTTCCAGGGGCAGCATAAAATAGCTGTGCCCAAGCTGACATTTCAAAACGCTTGACCACTGAGCCACATATCTAGCCCTCTATCTGCTTGAAAAGCTTCAAGATACTTTAAAGTAAAAAAACAAAAACAACAACAATAAAAAACTTTAAAGTAATTGGCAGCTATTATAGGGTATTAAAATAAAAGTGGAAGGCTGGGTGCATTGGTGCACATATGTTATAGCTCTTAGGAATCTGCTTTAGAAAAATTGTGAGTTTGAGGATACCCTGGACAATTTAGCAAGACCCTATTTCTAAATAAAATTAAAAAGAGGGCTAGGAAGTGCATACCTGTAATCCCAGCACTTGGGAGGCTGAGGCAGGGGGGTTGCTGTGAGTTTGAGGCCAGCCTGGGCTACATAGTGAGTTCAAAGCCAGCCTGTACTACAAAGTGAGACCCTATCTCAAAAAACAACCCCCCCCCAAAAAAAAGGCTGGGGATGTATCTTAGTAGTAGAGTGCTTGGCTAGCTGCAATCCCTAGCACTGCAATCCCTCGCACTGCAAAAATCAAAAGCAACAATCACCAAAAGATTAGGCTAAGGCAGTTTTACATAAAATTTAGTTCTGAGCATCCTGGTGGCTCTTACCAGTTTGTGACATGATCCTCTACTAGATACATCAAATATGATAACCATACTCTGGGTGGCTGAAGCAGGCAGATTGCACATTCTAGCTCATCCTGGGCGACTTAGCAATGCAAGACCCTGTCTCAAAAGGGTTAGGAGAAAAAAAAAAAACCCAAAATGTAAACAGGATCAAAATAAAAGGATCAGGGATGTAGCTCAGGAAGGCCCTGTCTAATCCTTAGTACTGAAAAAAAAAATTACAGCCAATAATGGTTCAATGATTTATTTATTTTTTAATTTAATTTTATTGTTTTTTGGGGGTGGTAGTGGGGATCGAACTCAGGGCCTTGCACTTGCTAGGCAAGTGTTCTACCACTTGAGCTAAATCCCCAACCTTCAGTGATATTTTTAAATAAAAGATGCTGGGGGTGGGGTTTCTTGGACATCATCACTTTGTTTTGTTTGAGACAGGGTCTTGTCATGTAGTTTAGGCTACCCTTGAGCTCACTGTGTAGCCCCAAGCTGGCAATCAGTTGGGTTTTTGTTTCGTTTTTAGTTTTTCTCAACAGACTAAAATAATGTACAGAGGTTAACTGACTTGGTATTCATTTAGAGTGTGGATTATCTAGAGCAGAGGTCAACAAACATTCTTTTTTTTGGGGGGTACTGGGGATTGAACTCAGGCCCTTGTTCTTGCTAGGCAAGTACTCTACCACTTGAGCTAAATCCCCAGCCCCAGCAAACATTCTATAAAAGGGCCAAATAGTAAATGTTTTAGGTTCTACAGGTAAAAGCAACTGTAGACAGTACTTAAACAAATGAATATGAGTGTGTTCTGAAAGTTTTATTCCAAAGCATCAATTCCCTCATACAATGAGGATAAGACTCACTCTACAGTTACTCCGAGATCAAGGTAAGAAAACATACCCTAGCTAGAGTGTAATGCTTCATAAAATTAGCTCCCCCCCCAATATACTCCAGGGTCTGCCTGCTCTGACCCAATAAAAGGGTCCAAGAATAAGTCTAGAATTCATTCACATCAAAAGAGGGGCTGGGGATTTAGCCCAGTGGTTAGAGCACAAGGCCCTGAGTTTGATCCCTGGAACCTCCCCAACCCCAAAATAAAGGGCATGGTATTATGATCCTCTTGGGGGAGTCTGCTTTTTAGTTGGGTTTAAACTTTCTAAAACTTTCCCTTCAGTGTTAAGGAGAGGAGGCTTCCTTACCAGCCTGAAATCATTGAAATCAGGTTGTATGTAAAGCTATTTCCAGAGTCCGGACTTTTTTTTGTGTATGTGCCAATATATTTCTTTCTTTCTTTTTTTTTTCAAATTTTAATTTGTATTAGTACATGTTTGCAGTACATAATGATTACATTCATGACAGGGGGGTTGGTGCATGTACATAACACATCTTTCTACATCCTGTTCACCCCTGTCTCCCCCAGAGTCTGGGCTTTGGGTAAACTGTCCTCTGTCTGCTGCTGCTGAGTGAGCCCCCCCGGCCTGGCTACCTCACCGTTTGGGTGACAGGGAGGAGGCAACATGTCCCGAGTCCTGCTTCTTCCTGTGAGAGTTGAGCCGGGCACCGCCCTGCAGTCATCCCAGCACTTGGGAGGCTGAAGCAGGAGGATTGCTGAGTTCAGGCCAGCCTGGGCTGCATAATGAGACCCTGTGTCAAAAAACAAAGAGCTGGGGATTTAGCACAGTGGTTAGAGTGCTTACCTTGCAAGCACGAGGCCCTGAGTTCAATCCCTGGCACCAAAAAGAAAAAAAAAAAACCAAAAAAAACCCCAAAAGGTTGAGAATCTCCCCAAGATGTTTCATGGTCCACGTGTCAGTGAGCTTGAGTCAGAGGAAGGCAGGGACTTTAAGGACGCCAGAGTGCCCCCACCCCAGGCTGAAGGTCCTCAGGCTACCGGTGCACAGAAGCAGCAGAAGGGCCAAGTGCCTCCATTTGCACAGACAGCAGGCTTTTCCTAAAAGGTCGGAATATACACACAGATAATGGCTGGACCGCACATCAGACAGAACTCGGGTGCACATGCGGACCCCCCTCCGCCCCCGGTTGATCCCGTCTTTTTTTTCTTTTTCCATTTAAATATTGGGCTGGGGATTTAGCTCAGTGGTTAGAGTGCTTGCCTAGTAAATGCAAGGCAGTGAGTTTGATCTCTGGCACCACAAAAAAAAAAATTGAATTTTTTTTTTATCAGTACATATTTCTTGGGGAGTGGGTACATGTACGTATTACAATCAGTTTTTTTTATCCCCTTCCCCCTCCCTGCCTCCTTTAATTCCCCTATCCTGATTTTGTTTCTTTTCTTTCTTTCTTTCTTTCATTTTTAATTTTTTTTGAGACTGGGTCTCACTATCTACTTCAGGCTTCTTCCTGTTGATTTTCCTCCCTTTTTCTACTATAGAACTTTCCAGTTCCTCTGCCTGCCACTGAGTCTCTGCCAAAAGCAAATGAAGCTGCTGACTTCCTGCTGTATCAAGTTTTGAATAGTTTTTACTTGTTCTCAGAAAAAAAAAGAATAAAAAGAAAAGAAAACAAAATAGCAGCAAATCAGATTTTCTGACCTATAATTCAAAAGAATGTTTGTTGAGACACATGACAAGATCCAAGGCACAGAGAGACCAAGATAAACCCCAGGAATCCTGGGCGTGGTGCATACCTGTAATCCCAGCACTCCGGAGGCTGAGGCTGGAGGATCATTGCTAGTTCAAGGACAGCCTGAACTGCCTAGGGGAGACACTGTCTCCAAAGGAAAAAAAAAAGCCCAGGAGTATTTTTTGTTTTCTTTTGTTTTTCTTTTTGTGGTACTGGAATTGAACCCAGAACCTTTGCACTAAACTACATCCCCAGCCTTTAAAAAAATTTTTTTTTTTTAAATTTTGAGACAGATTCTTGCTAAGTTGCCCAGGCTGGACTCAAAGTTGCTATCTTCCTGCCTCAGCCTCCCAGAGTGCTGGGATTACAGGAGCATGCAGTTAGGCATATTTAACAAACATTTAGAGCACTTACTGTGTGCCACCTATTATTGTAAACACTTTAGAACTATGAACTCACTTAATTCTTATTAAAATCTTGTGAGGCCTGAGTACTATAATGATCCCCATTTTACAAATGAGCACATGGCTCAGAGATGTAAGTGACTTTCCCAGGTGAGTGGTGGAGCCAGGATTTGAATTCAGGGAATCAGCAATGTCCCTGCTGTTCTATGCTATTGACAGGGAGGAGCCCCCCTGTCCTGGGAGCAGCCTCTTGACCAGGTCTGGTATTGCTTCTGTTTCTTCTGTTTCTTTTTTTTTTTGGTGCCGGGGATCGAACTCAGGACCTCGTACTTGTGGGGCAAGCACTGTAACCACTGAGCTAAATCCCCATCCCCATTGCTTCTGTATCTGCAGTATCTAGGTCTTAGCAAAGCTTGGTCAGCAGCTTCTGGAAAGAAATGGAACGGAGGACAAGTAGAGCAGAGTTGCCTGTCTGGCTGTTATGAAGATGACAGTTCTCATGGGGCTTACTGAGGGATTTAGCATGTCCCCTGTGCCCACTGTAGGGGACCCAAAGGTGCCAGTGCTGTACCAGGTAGAGCGGACACGAACAGGGGCAAGCTTCTCAGTGCGCTCTGTGAAGGCTGTGCAACATGGCAAACCCATCTTCATCTTCCAAGCCTCCTTCCAGAAGGTCCAGCCTAGCCCTGTGCAGCACCAGTTCTCCATGCCCACTGTGCCTCCACCGGAAGAGCTGCTTGACCACGAGACCCTCATTGATCAGTATTTAAGGTGAGACAGCCATAGGCTCCCATGCAGTCCTGTCTTGTCTTGCCTTCCCTTGCCTTCCTTTGTCCTGCCCTGCCCTTCCCTTCCCTTTCCTTCTCTTTTCTTCTCTTCCCTTTCCTTCTCTTCCCTCCTTCTTTCCTTCTTTCTTCCATGATCTTGGGGGTTGAACCCAGGGCCTTTGCACTGAGCTACATCGCCAGTACCCCCCCTTTCTTTGGGATGCTGGGGTATTGAACTCAGGGCCTTGTGCTTGTTAGGCAGGCACTCTAACCACTGAGCTAAATCCCTAGCCAGCCAGTCCCTTTTTTAAAAAAATTATTTTGCAATAGGGTCTGAAGTCTCTGTGTTGCCCAGGCTAGACTCAAATTTGTGATCCTCCTGTTTGAGCCCACCAAAGTGCTGGGATTATAGGCATTTACCACCATGCCAAGCTCAGGGAAGTGTGTTCAAACTGTGGTTGCTTCCTGTTAGTGAGTCACAGAGTTTTTTAGTGGGTCTTGGCCATGCATTTAAAAATACAAACTATGGGGGTTGGAGATTTAGCTCAGTGGCAGACGCTTGCCTAGCAAGTGCAAGGCCCTGGGTTCAATCCCCATCACAAAACAAAAAACCAAAAAAACAAAAAAACAAAACTACAAACTACAGTGCCTGGGGGGTGTAACTCAGTGTTACTGTGTGTTCTTAGCTTGTACAGGCTGTAGCTTCAATTCCTAGTGCAGAATATATATATATACACACATATATATATATATATATATATATACACATATATATATATATACACATATATATATATGTATGTGTGTGTGTGTAGTCTTTTCATATTTTCATATATATGAGAAGATGTTGGAGTGCATTGTATGTAATGAGGGTAGGAATCCTTCTGTGAAACTTTACTTTCAGTTGTGTTTCTGGTTTGTGTGAACAGGTGTGCACATGTGTGTATGTTGGGTTGCGATATAAAATGCAAAGCTTAAAATGAACCAATATGAACATCGTTACAGTTTTATTGACTGTTAAAGCACTGAACTATTTCTGTGACACTTGGTAAACAGCCATCTCTCTGGTCTCCTGAGTGACCCCCCTTCCCTCTTCAGGCCCATAGTCCAGCAGGTTCAGACTTGATGCCTGGCAGGGGTGAGTGTCCTCCAGAACCCTGTCGCAGAGCTGTGACCCACGGGTTGGTTGCTACCTTGGCCTTAGTGCATGTTAAATATTACTTTTTTAGGTGCTGGGGATCGAACTTAGGGCCTTGTGCTTGCTAGGCAAGCGTTCTATCCCTTGAGCTAAATTCCCAACCTTGTTAAATATTACTGTCACTTGGTAAAATGTATTTCTGACTTGGGTCACAGCCAATAAAGTTTGAAGAATGCTGATGCACAGGAAAGTGTTCTGGATCCAGGGACAGGACAGACAGCAGATTCCAGCCAGGCAGTGCCTCTGTTAACACTTATCTGCCGTGGGACTTTGCCCAACTACTTATTGTCTCAAGGCCTGAATTTCTTCATCTAAAAAAGGGGAATGTTCATTTTTGCCTGCTTACTTTCTAGCTGCATCACAGGAGAAAGCTTCTCTAGTGCAGGATACCAGGGAAGCAGCTGGGTCATGTGGGATGGATGTGGGTTTGGCAGCCCAAACGGCCAGAATTAAAATCTAGACTGGCTCTACTAGCTGTGTGAATTTGCCCACTCTGACACCATGCCTTTGGTTGTAAAACTGTGCTAATTCTTACCTTATAAGATTTCTATGAGGGCTGGGGATTTAGCTCAGTGATTAGAGTGCTTGCCTAGTAAATGCAAGGCTGTGAGTTTGATCCCTAGCACCACAAAAAAAAAAAAAAAGGAAAAGATTCCTATGAAGATTAAATGAGATAAGGCATCTAGTGAGGTGCTCCATAAATTATAGTTATACCACTATTTTGTTTTCTTTTCTTTTTTAAGTTTTTTTGGGGACAGGGTCTTGTTATATATTTTAGGCTGTTCTTGAACCCACTATGTATCCCAGGGTAGTCTTGAACTCACAGTGATCCTCCTGCCTCGGCCTCTGGAGTGCTGGGGTAATGGGTGTGTGCTACTATGCCCAGCTATATACCACTCTTAATAGACAGGAATAATCATAGGACCAGGTATATAACTGGAAGTCAACAAATGTTTGCTGAAATGAAAGGGAGACATTGTTGAACGATCCTGAATTCACAGCTGAGCTGTTCAGCAAGGTAGCCACTAGCTGCTTGTGGTACATTAAGTTAATTTAAATGAAACAGAGTGGATAGGTCTTTTCTTCATTTACATTAGCCACATTTCAAGTGCCCAGTAGTCACATGTGGTTAGTGGCTACCACAGTGACCAGTGCAGATAAATGTTCCCATGTCACAGAAGGTTCCACTGGACAGCCTTGCAGGGGACGGGGCGAAAATGTCAGTCCCTGTAAAGAGCATTAAGGGTGGTGGCTTCTCTGGTAACGAATGCCTCCTTCCAGGGACATGGTGCTCCCTGCCGCTTAGGGCTTGGTCAGTCAGTCCAAGTTGGGCAGCTGCTTGTTTGAATGTTTAGAATAATGAAGTGGTTAAGCGTATGAACTGTGGAACCAGACTGCTTGAGTCCAAATCCTGGCTTTTCCGCTCTCTGAGCAAGCTACTTGGATTGTCTGTGCATATTTCAGTCATCTAATGGTGTGATAATAGTATCTATGCTGTGAGATTGTTGTGAGGAACGAGTTATTATTGTGTGTGCAGTGCTGGGAACAGGGCATATTGTAGGGTGTTTTACTACTATGATGTGTTGGTTTTGTATACATTATCTTATCTTTTCCACAATGTCCTCTGTGAGATAGGTTATTGTCATTATCTACCTTTTGCAAAAAGGAAAATAGGCTCAGAGAAATTACTAACTTGCACAAAGCCACATGACTTACAGAGGCCAAGGAAGGGATTCAAACACTACACTATGCTGCCTACCACACGGAGGGGTGGGAGAGCGTCAGGAGTCCCTATGGAAGAATGAGAGGTGTCAGAAGAGGCGGCACAAATGAGACAATAAGCTTCCCTTCTCCTTGGGTCTTCCTGTCCCTTTCCTCTTTGCTTTTCAGGGACCCTAATCTCCAAGAAAAGTACCGAGTGGGGCTCAACAGAATCGCAGCCCAGGAGGTACCCATTGAGATCAAGCTGGTAAACCCACCAACCCCGAGCCAGTTTCAGAGACTGGAGCCCAAACAGATGTTCTGGGTGCGGGCTCGGGGCTACATTGGTAAGAGGACCCCTGGGTTGGAGAAAACATTCCCTAAGGGTCTAGTCCTGCCACTCATTTGCCCTGTGTAGCAGTGGGCGTGCTATTTCCTCTCTCTGTGCCTGTTTCCTTATCTGTGTGATGGGGAAGCTGGCCAGGCTTCTCACCGGGGCCCTCTCACGCTTTACATGGGGACAATGGGGAGGCAATTTAACCCCAATATAGGACCTTTCTGGGGAAGGTGAGGCAGTTTTCTGAGGTTCTCATCCAGGTCTGTAGCTCACCATTCTCAGCCTATACCCTTGGGTGTAAAATGGTATTGGAAGAAGATACCTCTTCAAGGACTGGGGGGCAGGGTGAGGAGACTTGGGAAGACCTTAGGATGAGATTTGGGAAGATTTCAGTCCTCCCTCACCCCTGCTTCTCCCAATCTCCATCTCCTTTATCCTTTCACATATCCACCTTGGGCCAGATGACACTTTGCACATCGGTGCATAGCAGTCTCTTTCTCCCTGAGTTGCCTGCAGTCCTGAGCTGGGAAACCCAGGAACCCAGGGCTGATGCGGCTGGGACCTGTTGCAGGGGAGGGCGACATCAAGATGCACTGCTGCGTGGCCGCTTATATCTCCGACTACGCCTTCCTGGGCACGGCGCTCCTGCCCCACCAGTGGAAGCATAAGGTGCACTTCATAGCCTCACTAGACCACTCCATGTGGTTCCATGCCCCCTTCCGAGCTGACCACTGGATGCTCTATGAGTGCGAGAGCCCCTGGGCTGGTGAGTGTTGGGCTATGTGGGACAAGGGCACTGAACTTGGGGTGGCAGGGAGCCTGCTTCCTGGGTGGCACTGCACAGGTCACTTCCTCTTGTGGCTCTACAGGCTTTGGCATTCTCGTCTTTAAAATGACAGTGAGGTTTAAAGACAGGATACCTGCTCAGGTCACTTCCTATAACCTGGGGGAATGTGATTCTCTATCTCAAAGACCTGGTTCTAGTCCCCAAACTACTTCAGATTTTTTAAGTGATCTTGGGCAAATCCTGTCTTTCCTCTGAGCCTACTTTCTCATCTAAAAAAATAAGATTATACAGTATTAGAGCAGCAGTGCCTAAACCTGTAGCCTATCAGACTGCCGCTTGAGGGAGCTTTTTCAAAATAGGTTCTGTTTCTACCTCCAAGATTCTGACTTGGTAGGTCTTGGATAAAGTCCAGAAAACTAGTTTTAAGAAGCTTCCCAAGTGATTCTGCTGATTACCAAGGCTGGGGGTCAGGACACTCAATGGTCTTTAAGGACCTTACTAGTTGGACACACCTTGTAGGGGCCAGAGAGAAACCCAAACTCATTCATTAATGTGTAGCTTTAGAACCCAGGGTTCCTTTCCAAGGAAGTACATTTCAAATGAAGAAAAGCTTTGCTTTATAAAACAGGGACAAAATTTAAGGGCTCTTTATACTCGGGAAAGGGGTATTCTCAAGTGTCCACGCATCACAATGCAAGATTGACAATGTTGATTTTGGGGTACCTGGGTTCTGGTTTAAGCTGATCCTTGGTGCCAAGTTCCTGAGTCTCTTTAGACTTCAGTGGAAAACGGGGCAACGAGTGAAGCCAAATTCCTCTGGCTATTGTGAGGTCTGCTATTAGGAAAATGACCATCTCTTGATGAACATCAAACTCAGGCCTAAAGCCAGCAAAGAAAAGAGCCTCCAGGTTGGGGGAGGGAGGAGAGGCCAGAGCCCTAATGGTCTCAGGTCCTCTGCCCCGAGTGTCTCCTTCCCCTTTGTGGTGGCAGTGATGTTTTTCAAGAATTACCAGCCTGGAGGACTTGGTCTGATTTATTGTAAAAGGAACTAATGGATTTCCTAACATATGTGGCCAGAGGTACAGCAGTCTGCCTGGCCAGGCTCTCAGACTGTTCTTGGACCTCCTCCCTCTGTCATCTTTTTGAGGAAGTGAACAGACGTGTGAAAGTGCTTTTAAACTGTCAAGTGGGGTTCCCATGGGAGGAGTCAACCCAGTGACCATCTGGAACAGGCTCATAAAAGGGCACTTGGAGCCTTAGGGCAACTGTGACATTCCATGTGTCCTTATGCATGGCAGCCCTGCCCTGGGCCAAGCCCTCTGCAGGCAGCATACGTGGCTGTGCTGAAGCAGAGAAGGGCTAGCTAGATTCACCCTTCTCTTCACCCACAGGTGGCTCTCGGGGGCTAGTCCATGGGCGACTGTGGCGTCAGGACGGGGTTCTGGCTGTATCCTGTGCCCAGGAGGGTGTAATCCGAGTAAAGCCCCGTGTCCCAGAGAGCAAGCTGTAGCCAGAAGTACCAGCTTGGCCTGAGGCTTCAAGGATCTCCCTTCTACACCATTCTGTGTCTTTTTTTTTGGTGCTGGGGATCAAACTTGTTAAGCACTCTAACCACTGAGCTAAATCCCCAGTCCCTCCTTCTACACCATCCTCGAGGTGGGAACTACAGTCAAGGGTTGGGCCTTCTGCCCTCACATGCAATAAAGAGACTGTGATACCACTGGAGTGGGTGGCCTTTAATTCCCCTGGGCTAGAACTGCAGCCCTCTCTCCAGTCCTCAACTCCAGGACTACAGAAGCAGTCCCATGCCCTCAGCCATATTGCCTCACTGGCTTGGAGACCCATGGACAAGGGAACATGGCTCCTGGCCAGTGCTGCATCCCCTGGTTGTGTAAAAGTCGGAGAAGCTATGTCAGATTTCCTCTCTGTACAACTCAGGTCAAGCCCAGCTCAACAGAAGAAAATTCTGCAAATTCTCCTTGTGGAACATCTAGGGAGCTCCCAGTACCCCCTGCAGCCTCCTGGCTCCTTATTTTTAGGCAGTCCCTCTCCCTATGGTGGCCTTCAGACTAAGCAAGAGTTAGTCTAGCACCTCCTTGATGAGCAATTCTTTGAGACTGGGGGGTGGTGTAGGGGTAAGGCCTGCCTCCTGCAGGGCCTGGAGCCGGGCCTCTGATTGTCGCTTGTCCAGGCCCAGGCGCCAGGAGAGCCGGACATGAGCCTCTAGAAAGGGTGCCAAGAAAGGATGGGGACTCTTGTCTCCCAGCAGTTGTAGGGCCTTTTCACAGCACGCCCGGGCCTCCCCGGGGTCTTCCAGCTCTTGGTGACACACAGCCAGTCCAGCCAGGGTCAGCAGGGGGCGGTCGGGGCCAGAGGAAGTCCCTAGCTGGGTCTGCAGCTGCCAGGCATTGGCCCAGAGTGCCAGAGCCTCACGATAGAGGCCAGTACAGGTGAGGCTCTGTGCCCGCCGTAGCTCTGGCAGCACGAAGAAGTCTTGCAGGTCTGGGGCATGGCGTATCTCAGGCACTGCCTGCAGGTGGCCCAGAAACTGCTCGAAGGCTCGGCTCCGGCGGGCAATGGTCTCTGCGGTAAAATTCCGGCGCAGGCGCTTACGGGGAAAGGAGATGGCAGCCATGGGGCCCCGGAACTGCCGTTGCAAGTTTCGGTGCAGTCGCTCAAAGTCTGAGTAGCGGCGAGAAATCTGGGCTGGCTGGCGATCTGGTGGCCCCGGGCCCATCACGGCGAGGGTGTAGAGCTGCAGAGAAGGTGGGCGTCAGGGCAGGAACAAGTTGTCCACGGATCCCTTCCCTGCTTCCCCTACTCCCAGCTCTGCTCTCCTCCCTGGGCCCAGAAGGGTGGGAGCTGCTGGGGCAGTGGCCAGGGAGCCCATTCCCATCTTACCTGAGGCGCCTCTGAAATGACCCAGGCCCAGTGCAGCATGGGAAAGAAAGACAGGTAAGATTCAGTGCCTGAGACTGCTGTCTCTATTGCCCCTTCTGGGAAGTTCTTCCTTCCCACAGAGCAGTTAGTTCTTCTGAAGGCCCTTCTGAAAAACCAGGGGTGAGCTGAAACCCAGACCAATCTCTGAGGTCTCTGAGCTAACCTGAGAACCAGCCTGGAGCTGTTCCATTCTGGACACACAGCCAACCCACAAGCTGGCGAGGCCAGTCCAAACCAGATGGGGGTGGGGGGTGGGGGGCAGGTTGTCAGACAGTCCCAGTAGCAGTCAATGTGAATTCAATGTCCAGGACTCAGTTTGACTCCAGGTCAGCTTCTCCATCTTTGGGACTTTGTCTATTTTTGGCCAGATAATTTTTTTTAGAGGTACATTTTAGATATACATAATAACATTCATCATAGGGAATTTGTACCTGTACTGATATATCTTGCTTCCACCTTTTTTCCTATTCCCCTCCACTCTGCTCAACCCCTCTTTCCCTCCCTTATTTACAAAAGCTTTGTTTCAATTTTTTCTTCCATTCTTTTTTTCCTTTTTTCTCCTTTTTTTCCCTTGTCCCTCCCTTCCTTTCCCTCTTCTCTCTCCCCCCTCCCTTGTTCCCTGTTCCTCATCCATCTTTGGGACTTTAAGCAAAGCAGCCTGTTCTGTTAGCAGGTGTTGGCACCTGAGGTTTTTGTTTTCTTTTGTTTTTTGAGACAGGATCTCACTATGTAGTCCAGGCTGGTTTTGAATTTGTGACAATCCTCCTGCCTCAACTTTCTGAGTGCTGGAATTATAGGTGTGCGCCACCATACCTGGCCCCTGGCTTCTTTTTTAAATCTGACTATAAGTTGAGAAACTTTCAGTTTGGTTTTAAAAAACACTTCTCTTCACACTTCTTATCTCTATTTATAGAAAAGGGCCAGAAAATGAATCTCAGGTCAGGGCCTTCTTGAGGCCACAGTATCTAGGCAGGATTGAATGACACTGTTTCATGTTCACTGTTTTTACTTTTATGGTCAGCTTCTCTATGGCAAGTGAGGTTTTCCACATACAGTAGTGATGTAAAAGTTGGCATATACGTACGTATCTATGTATGTACAGCAAGTATGTATGTACAGCAACAGGGTTTTGCATATATATGTATGCATGTGTAGTGACAGGGTGTTGCCATGTAGTTCAGGCTAGCCTCAAATTCATGGTGATTCTCCTGCTTCAGCCTTCCAAGTTCGAGGATTACAGATATGTGCCACCATGCCCAGCTGCAAAGTTGGTTTTTAAGCTTATTTTAGAAAAAAAAGGGGCTCATGAAAAATGTTAAGAATAGTACTGGTAGCATTTTAGGTGCAACAGTAATTGTGACTCTGAGGGAGGTACTGGAATGACAGGTTTGTGAAATATTGGACAAGATAACCACTAAGCTTCTGTCCAGGCTGCAGAAACGGAATGTGGATTAATCCCACCTAATGAGGATTCTGCTGAGCCAACAGGTTTTTTTTTTTTTTTTCCCAACAGGTTTTTGGTTTTTTTTTTTTTTTTTTTTTTGAGACAGGGTCTCACTATGTAGTTCAAGCTTGCCTTGAACTCACTGTGTAGCCCAGGCTGGCCTTAAACTCAAAGTAATCCTCCTGCCTCAGGCTCCTGAGTGCTGGGACTACAGAAGTGCACCACCACGCCCGGCTAGTCAACAGGTTTAAAAAGGGTTAAACGGGTATTACATGTTAAAGGGATACAAACACCAAACCCAGATTTCTCTCTCTGATTTATTCTGTGGAACTGCCAATATTCTAGCCATCCCTGGTCAATTAAATTTGCCTACTTTCCTTCCTTTTTTTTTTTGGCCAGGGATTGAACCTAATACCTTCACACAGAGCTACATCCCCAACGCTTTTTTATTTTTGATTTTGAGACAGGGTCTCCTAAATTCCTAGATTGCCCAGGCTGGGTATGAATTTGAAATTGCCTGTCTCAGCTTCTTAGAGTGCTGGGATTACAGGCATGTGCCACCTTACCTGGCTAAGTGTGCCTACTTTATCCTTCTTTTGAAGATTCACAGTGTACATTTTATTTTATTTATTTTTTGAGACAGGGTCTCGCTATGTAGTTCAGGCTGACGTTAAACTCACTGTGCAGCCCAGGATGGCCTCCAACTCATGGCAATCTTCCTGCTTCAGCCTCCCCAGTGCTGGGATTATAGGTGTGCACCACAACATTTGGCCAGTGTATAGTTTAAAGAAGCCTATTTTATTTCCATTCAACTCTGCATTCTCAAAACATACTGACTACACAACCTTTATTTTTTAATAAGTTATGAACATCCCTGGTAACCAGTTTTCTTTTTTTTTTTTTTTGTACAGGGGATCGAACTCAGGGCCTTGTGTTTGCTAGGCGAGCACTCTAACTGCTGAGCTAAATCCCCAGTTCCAGTAACCAGTTTTCTGCAGGACATACTTTAGAAAGCAATGGTCTATAGTAAACTTTTTTTGGTGGGTGGGGGTGCTGGGGATTGAACTCAAGGCCTTGTGCTTGCTAGGCAAGTGCTGTAGTACTGTGCTAAATCCCTAACCCCTAAAGTAAACTCTTAATGTTCACCTAGCTTTTATTTTTTAGCAAAGATCATTTCACATCTATTATTTCATCTGATCCTTGCAGTGTCCCACCAAAATAGGTGATAATGATAGTAGTTTCATCAACTGAGCACTTACCCTGTGCCTTGGGCCATACCCAGCTCTTTTCCCGCTATCATTTCACTAATCATCCGAACAGCACTGCAAGGAAGGTGTCCTCATCTCTGTTTGTCAGCTGAGGAAGCAGCTCAAAGAGGGGTAAAGGGCTCAAAGATTCGTCTGAAATCACATAGCTGGTCAGTGGCCTAGTTGGGATACAAACCCAGGTTGATCTGATTCCAAAACTTGTGTGCTTCACCCTCAAGGCAATTATGTGGAGACTCAGGGTCCCCATGGTACAGAGAAGATGACTTGGTTCTCTACACACAGGTAGGGCATAATAGGCCATCCTGTTCTTCCTTGTCATTCCCTTTCCATCTGGGTTGCCAGAGTCACCTCCATCCCCTCCTAACTTGGAGCTGTGACTGATCCCTGGTGTCCCTTTCCTGTCCACAACCCCTGACCCACCCCAGACCTCTGGGACCTTCGCTACTCAAGAATGGCTCATCTGGGGCTGGAGATGCAGCTCAGTGGTGGAATGAACGCTTAGTGTGCATGAAGACCTGGTTTCAGTCCCCAGCACCAAAACAAAAACAAATACAAAAACCCCCAAAAAACCACCTAAACAAAAAACTGGATCATCAGAATCAAATTGGAGCAATCACCCCATGGGTGTGGCCCTTGTTACAGTGATAGAGAGGGGTGGAGAGGCCCAAATGTGGGACAAGGCTCCAGGGCCCCTTCCTGATGAGTCAGAGGTGGAGGAGGGTAGCGAAGAGAAGGGAATCGAGAAGAAAGGACACTTGCCAGGACAGGCCAGCTCAGCTGGGTTTCAGGCCCAGCATGGAGCAGGACCTGGCAGACTTCATTTTCCGTGTCACTTCCCTCCACAGCAAGGAAAACGGATTCCAAGGCCCTCTCCTACACTGTTCTACACCCTTATCCCTATCAAAACCCCTAAGGCTAGCCATTGATTGATTGATTGATTGATGCTGGGGATCGAATTCAGGGCCTTGTGCTTGCCAGGCAAGTACTCTAAGCACTGAGCTAAACCCCCAGCCCAAGGTAGCCCTTTAGAGCAGAATTATTGTGTGCAGGCAGAGTGCTGTAGAATGGATTCGCCTAGGTTATGAGGAGGCCACAGCAGTCTCCAGATCAGTGATACAGACAGCCTGCTGCGGCACACATGCCACAGGTTTGCACCTGCTGTTCTAGACATTTGACATTTCTAAATGAAAGTAAAATGAAGATAAGACAGGTTGAGTACTCCTTATCCAAAATGTGTGGGGACCAGAAATGTTTCAGATTTTGGATTTTGGAATCTGCATGTACATAGCGCAGATAATGAGATATCTTGGGGATGGGACCCAAATCTCAGATGTACTTTATTTTATACATATGACCTGAAGATTTTGTGTGTGTGTGTGTGTGTGTGTGTGTGTGTGTGTGTGTGTGTGTGTGGTGCTGAGGGTTGAGCCCAGGGCCTGTCTCTAAACTACTGTATTTTGACTCCCACCAATCACATGAGGTCAGGCGTGACATTTTCCATTTGTAGCATCATCTGTATTTATCAAGTTTCAGATCATGGAGTATTTCAGGTTAGGGTGCTGAATCTGTATAGCTACCATTTTATTTGTGGTACTGGGGACTAAACCCAGGGACTCATGCATAGTAGGCAAGAGCTCTACTATTAAGCTCCATTCCCACGCAGTTGAGCACTTCATAATGCTCGGCACATAATGCCGGGCTTTGTGCACTGTCTCATTTAACTCCTGCTACAATCCTCTGCATTATTCCCATTGGTCAATTGTGGAAACTGGCCAACTCACCTAAGGCCAAAAACTGGTATTAATAATTGGTATGTAAATCAAGGCTGATCTGGATCCAGAGCACATTTCTGTGGCTACTAACCCATGTAACTGAGTCTCAAGTCTGTCTGTCTTTTTCTACCATGTGCAAAAAACCTGGGGGAAGGGAAAGCACACATACCAGATCTTTTTTTGTGGGGGGGCAGTGCTAGAGATTAAACCCAGGGCCTTGCACTTGCTAGGCAAGCACTCTACCACTTGAGCTAAATCCCCAACCCCACATACCAGTCTTCTTGAGTCTCAAAAGCAGAATAGGAGTCAGATCCTTAATCTCTATTTTACTCCGTCTCAGTCATTTGCCTGAGGACTTACAGAGGTTAAATCCCCTTTCTGCTTCAGTTTTCCCATCTGTAAAATAGGGCAGCCATTTATAACTACACACCCAGAATCTGCAGGAAGTTTGGAGTCTTCCCTGTTTTGTCTTAGCCAGACTTCTAGACTCACAGCCCCGGGGATTCGTGGGACCTCACTCACCACGTACTTGGAGGGCGGGTCCTTGACAACATTGGCACTGGTCACCTCAAAGAGCAGCCGCTGGGGTACCAGGGTGTTTCGGGACTTCTTCCAGAAATCCTGCAGCTGCCGGGCCAGGAGTTGACTGCCCCGCTGCCGATCAGGTGGGGGACTCCGTTCTGCACAAGCACATGGCAGGTCATATCAGGGAACCTAGAGTCGGGGTCAACATAAACCATGTGCCATGACCTCATTCATCCGAGGTGGGCTTTATCCACATTTTATAGAAATGAGAACTGGAGGCTGCAGGCTGGTGCCAAACACAGTGTCTAGGCACTAAACATCTCCACTCCCAAAACACGCCGGTACATAAGTACATATTTGTATCCCAGGTCCTGCGCATTAAATACCAATAAAAACCCTGAGATGGAAGCGATTTCTCCCATTTGACATAAGGGAAAACTTGGCTTAGAGGGGTGTTGTGACTCTCTTAAGGTCACAGCCAAGACATGGCTGGGGGCGCTTAAAGTGTCAAGAGTTTCAGCCGGATCAACTCAGGGCATCCAAGATGCTCTCGGGAACGCGGCTGGGATGGAGGCCTAGCCGAACCCCCGGTTCCCGTTCCGTTCTCCCGCACTCGCCTGCGTCTTCTCCCGACGCCCCGTCACCAGGGGGCAGTGAGTCGGGGCCGGCCTCGTCCTCGTCCTCGTCGTCCTCATCGTCCTCAGCGCTGGTGAAGCTGAGGGTGCCGCTGAGGCGGGAGGAGAGGCCCTCGGCATCGTCGTCCTCCAGCTCGGAGCTTTCGGGGAACTGCTCGGTCTCGGGGCCCGCGGCCACCTCCCCCGGGTTGTCGCTGGCCAGGGCGTGCCGCAGCCTGTGCAGGAGCCGCGAAGCCATGGCACCCCGGGGGAGCACGTCACAGTCTCGGGCCGGGGTGGTAGGAGGACCCGGCCGGGTGCAGGGAGCAAGGGCTGGGTCCAGGCCGGAGAAGGAGGGGCGCGGCGGAGACCCGCCCCCTGACAGCCAGGGATGCGGCGAGCTCCGGGTCTGGGTCTAGGACACCCGCGCCGCCGGGCGGCTTGGACCCCCGGACCCTACTTGGGTCTCTTTGGCCCGCTCCCGTGCCTCCCACCCCGGCGTCTCCAGGTGCGCTCTGGGGCGCACCGCTCCCGGGAGCTCGCAGAGCGGCCTCCGCGGCTTACCCAGGCCTCCAGCCCCGGTCGCGGAGCTCCGCTCCGGCCGCTTCCTGCCGCCGCCCCGCCTCCGGCCCCGCCCGCTCTCCGGGCCGCTCGATAATCCTGGGCCTTTGGCTCCAGGAGGGGTCATGGAATCGTGGTTCGGTCCGAGCGAGCCCCAGGCCTCCCCAGACAGCCCCATCTAACCCCTCAATTTCCATCTTTGACTTTACAGTGTAATTATGCAACATTAGGGAACCTTTTTCTCTGGTGAGAAAATTGAAGCCAAGACTTTGAGTCTGACTGTTGCTGCCTAGCTTTTCTCGTGTAAAACAGGAACAATAACACCAAGTTTGCACTGTGTTTGTGTGTGTGTGTGTGTGTGTGTGTGTGTGTGTGTGTGTGTGTGTGCGTGCGCGCTGCGTATGGAATCCAGGCCTCGTGCACGCTAGGCAAAAGCCCTACTGCTGAGCTATGTAATTTTGCAGCTCTTGTAAGAACCCTAGACTGGTGCCTGACCTGGAGCAGGGGCTGAGTAACTGCTTTTACGGAATTTGACATTCTCACTTGAGGCGCACACAGGAGAAGTAGGCAATCGGGGAAACAAGACCCCGAGAAGCTGAGTTGCTTGTCCAGAGTCAAGCGCAGGGCTTTGCTTCCTGAGTACGGGACCAGTAGCCCGGGTCCCCTGAATTCGGTGTATTATCAGGTCTGGTAGTCTCAGCAGCTTCTCAGAGCTCTGTGGTTTATCTTTTTTGTGTTTTGTTTTTTGTTGTTGTTGGTTTTTTTTTTTTTTTTGCACGGGATTGAACCCAAGGTCTCCTCACTGAGCTCTATCATCAGCCCTTTTTAATTTTTTTATTATAGTGGCGGCTCACACCTGTAATCCCAGCACTTGAAGTGCTGAGGTAGGGGATCACTGGAAGTTCGAGGCCAGCCTGGGCTATGTAGTGAGTTCAAGGCCAGCCTAAGACCCTGTCTAAAACAAAAAACAA